>OMLP01046188.1:42601-55127 GCA_900302685.1 Spondyliosoma cantharus
GCTCCGTCGTCTCGCGCGTGTCTGTTTGTGCGAAGCGGGCGCTCGAGACTGTGGGATGAATCGAGGCAGGCAGTCATGAGAAAAGTATGAGCACGCATGGACCGAGAACATGGAGTGTTATGAAAGAAGCGGGGAAGGCGGCGCTGTCATTCTCTGCGTCTGAATTCACAGCGACTGTGTGCGGCTGTGGAGTGGCAGAAAGAACCGTTAGCTGAGCGGCTCGCAGCTACGGGATATCCGCACAACAATGGTAAGTTGTTACCGGTCGGGGTTACTGTGTCTCTGCTCCAGTGGCGGCTGTGCGTCCCTGTGTCGCTGTCAGTGTCAGGGAGCGTGTTGGTAGCGCTTGTTTGGAGGTGCCGAGCAGCAGCCAGGAGGATAACTACATGCGTATGTGCCAACTCGGGACTGCAGTTGAGGCCAAGTAGAGAACAGCTGGCCTTGACTGAAGTGTAGCAGCCCGTGGGCAAGATTACGCAGTGTTTTGGATCGGATAGGACCGTGCAGGCAGGGTAACAGCGCACATCAACACGGTGAGGCCCGTGTCTGTCCACTTGGCACAGTGGAGCTGTCAAGGGGGTTTGGAAGAGGCTGCTGTTGCCTTAATGCTGATGCTGCTATGTAGTGATAAATAAGTGATGATGGTGACGAAGGTGTTTAAAGTGATGCGGATGAACAGGATAAGTTGACAGTAGTAATTGCATTGATGATGAGGATGAGGATGAGGATGATGATGACCACCACAGTGATGAAGATATTGAACTTCTTACCCCCGGGATGATCTGATGATGACATCACCAGGTCTAATGCCACCTTCTGACCCTCTTAGACAAACTAATGACACACAAACACACTTTCGAGAGCACACACACACACTTACATACATTATGGTTTCCTGTTACAGTATTGATCTTGCATGCCATTTGTGCTGGGTGGGTGTTATTTGAGATAGAGGCAGACACAGCCCTCCAACATCCCTGGCAATCAAAGAATGATTTACCCTCTAAGGTTCTTATTGTAATATAATCTCATACATTGTAATCTGGTCTTCGTGACTCCATTTAGAACTTGTTCTGTCCTCTTTGTCTTTGTCAAAAGATGTGAAATATCAATCTATTTATGGTCCAGTGCTCGGAGGGATGAGGCATTAGCTGCAGCTGACCTCCTCTTAGCCCTTCTCCCTTTGGGCCAAAGGCCAAAATCATCAGCTGTGCCATTTTTTGTCTAATGGTGTTGTCTTTTCTTTGTCCTAACAGGCAACTCCCCACCAGTGAGGAACCCTGCATCCCCCCTCCCTCTGTCCCTGACACCTTGACACAACTATTTTCCATCTCCTTTTATCCTTTTATCTCTCCATCTTCCTGAAGCCCTCCAGCTCAATCCCTCTGCTCCCACATCCCCTCTTTGTTTCAAACATGGACTCCTCTGGAGAAATGACCTCAGGCCAGGATGGACATCTTGACCTCAGGAGCAGCCCCAGTCGCTCTGACCTCAGCGGACTGTACCATCTGGGTCGGACGTTGGGCAGGGGGCACTTCGCTGTGGTCAAACTGGCTCGTCAAGTGAACACCGGGCAACTGGTTGCTGTCAAGATGATTGACAAGACAAAACTTGATGTTATGGCAACAAGCCACCTCTTACAGGAAGTGAGGTAAAGAATAATGAGTATACTTCCTGAAAGAGTTGCACCCTTCAAAGTGTCCTTTTAAAAAAAAAAATGAAGCTGATATTCTTAGTTTTCACCATCATTACGCATTATTTTCAGGTGTATGAGGCTGGTGCAGCACCCCAATGTGGTTCGCCTCTACGAGGTCATCGACACGCCCACCACCCTCTACCTGGTGATGGAGCTGGCCGAGGGGGGTGACCTCTACGACTACATCCTTCGCCATGAGGGAGGTGTAGCTGAGGGCACTGCCAAGCGTCATTTCGCACAGATTGTGCGTGCCGTGGCCTACTGCCACCAGCTCCACGTGGTGCACCGGGACCTGAAGCCCGAGAATGTGGTGTTCTTTCCCCAGCAGGGAGCGGTGAAGCTGACAGACTTTGGGTTCAGCAACTTGTTCCAACCCGGAACCATGTTGGCCACAAGCTGCGGGTCACTGGCGTACTCTGCTCCAGAGATACTGCTGGGAGAAGAGTATGATGCTCCAGCTGTGGGTAAGAAACAGAATTTGTTGTTATCTATGAGTTGTTGAAACTGAACTGGCGGGGTCAGAATCCTCACATGAGGTCATAACAGAAAAGCAAAAAATACACACTTGTTCCACATCAAATGATGTTCATTTAGTCAGATTTTGATCACATAATACAAGAAAAATAGTTACTCTTTGTTTCAAGTTGACTCCAGACATAAGCACCCAGCAGTGTTGTAAAAAGTACCCTGAAGTTATACTTGAGTAAAAGTGAAGATATTGTATTTAAATACGACTTTGGTAAAAGTGAAAGTCACCCATGTGAATAGTACTTTAGTAAAAGTCTTAAGGTATCTGTTAAGAAGTGCAATATGAAAGAATTTTAGTTTTAAAACTTTGAAAAAATGAGCTAAGATTACCAACAGTTGCCCCAGCCCACCCTTTCTTTTAATACCACTTTAAGCTTCACCGCTAACTGATCTAATGAGTTAGCTGCTGTAAGCAACAGTAAGCAGACTTGGACTATGATTACGAGAGGTGGACAATTCTTACATATTGCACCTTTAAGTATTCAAAGCGATTTTCAGGTGATAAATCTATTATAGTATCAAAAGTATAAGCAAAAGTAAATTATACATACTGTATTTACATGTGTGCATACAATGTATCCTTTAAGTCGACCGATTATTGGCCAGGCTGATTATCAGGTTTGATATTCAGGGTAATAATAGTAAATTCATTTTTAAAAATATGCTGCTTTAGCTCTGATGCAGAATGCAATCTGCAAAGTAACCAGTTACTAAAGTTATTAAATGAATGTAATGCATTAAGAAGCATACTCTTTGCCTCCAAAATGTGCTGGAGTAGAAGTGTAAAGTAGTTGAAAATGAAAAGTACCTTCAGAGTGTACTTTAATACAGTATTTGAGTAAATGTACTTGTTACATTCCATCACCAGAGTTAGGGGGGACAGCAAGCAGGAATTTCTTTGTTTAAAAGGTCGAGCGTTTGTTTATGAGAGCAAGTATGTGAAGACTTCCTGCTACATTACATGTGCTGCTGATGCTGACATTACACACTCAACATTTAAATCATAGCCATAGCATAGTTATATGCAACAGCAAACAGAGGCATTCTGTTCTCTGATCAAAATCAGTCTAAATCTGAAGCCTTAATTTGGAGGAATACAGACACTAAACTGTTGTAATCCATTTATATTCCACCCTGAACAGAGCGATCTTACATTGAGGTGCAGCTTGATCCTTATTAGATTCCGCATCAGAGTTAGCACATGTTGTCATGGACCTAAAGATGTTCACGTTGTCAGTTTTTTCTCGGGACATTAAGGACTTGACCTTAGATAGCACAGTCAACTACTTACTTTAAGGTCTATATAGTAGCTGTTCTCGAGCTTTCTATCACACTGCTCTCTCAGCAGAAAAGTTGTTTTGTCTTGTGCTGTTTACAATGACAACAATCGACTCTAAAAGCAACAAACTGATGACATGAAAAACGCACAGGTTTGTGTGCGCGCACTTTCTCTGTGTGTGTGAGGGAATGTGTGGCTGCATTTGTCACCTTGACCCTGTGTGTGTTTAGTCCTGTGTTTTCCTCTTTCTTCTTGTGTATATTCCTACTCTGTATAATCATCCATATTGTAAGTGCTTGCATGTGTCTGTGCCTGTGTGAATGGACTGCATGTCCGCGTGTGTGTATGTCCGTACAGGATTAGTCTGTGTATCTGGGTCAGTCTAGGCGCGCCAGCCAGTCATGAGCCAAGTGGGCACGTTCTGCAGTGGAACCAAATACTGCAGCTCGCCACTGGGCTCTCCTACTGCATAGCAAGCATTTATGTATGTGTGAGTGTGTGTGTGCGAGAGAAAGACAGAGACAGATAGCAGAAAGGCAAAGCGCCATGCATCACTGTTTATCCGTAGCAGAGAGGTTGGTGTGTGCTGCTGGGATCTGTGTGACATTAGAGGTGATGCAGGCTGGTAGATGGTGGGATTTGACGTTATAGAAACAGCCTTCTGTTTGAAGTGGGGGATTTGGTCCCAGGTCTCCTGGGGGGGGACGCAGCATGTGTCCGCTTCAGGGAGGTTGGTGGTTTTATCTGCTAAGCTGGACTAGGCTGGATTTTGGCAGGGTTAGGGCGCCATTTATTCTGGTGACTATAAATGCATTCGCACTGAATACAAAGAGGCTGTTCTTGCAGAAGGACATCTAGAGTGTTTGTTTTAAAGGGATGATTGTCTTTGGGAAGGATGAGTTGCAAAAAACAGTGAAAGTGTTATTTAAGCAACTAAGGGTCTTGATTTTTCTTTTTCTCTCGGGATGTTGTGTGCTTCTGATCGTCTCACTGTAGTGAGTTTGTCAACCGAGGGCATTACAGTGGTGTAAGAAGGAGTGGTGATGAAGAAACACTGCTCACATGCATCCTTAACTTGAACATGACTCATCATCAGTTGCATTAGTTCCCTTTTTTTTTAATCTTTGTTCCTGTTTCTAAAAGCGTCCACACAAAGGGCGTCCATTTAAATCCACTGTGTGTGTGTGTGTGTGTGTGTGTGTGTGTGTCTGTCAGTGTTAAGACTGTTTTCTGCTTCACTTGACATCTCAAGTGCACTTTTGTGTTCTATTTTACTCTGACATGACTCAACTTGTGGAAATAACGATCATAACATTGCCATGATAAAAATGTACACTTCCATCACTCACACACACACAAATACACAGTACGTGTGTACGTGTGATAATCCCGAGCTGCGCAGAGGAAGAGATGTCCCTCAGTGATCTCAGCTTAGTAAGGTGACTCATAAACCTGTCTCTCTCTCTCTCTCTCTCTCTACACACACACACACCCGCACACATAGACCGCTCGCTGTGTCTCTTTGATACTTCTGCCTATAAACAAGCCGCTGTTTAATTCACTGTGCTTCCAGTCTTTACAGTACATGTTTGCTCTGTTTGAGGACATGGTGTGTGTGTGTTTGATGATAGTCATATGATGTGGAGGAAGAGACAGGACGTTCCACGGGGCCTCTTGCTTTTGACAAAGATAAACACTGCCTACAGTTACATAACATCTGCCCATTGCTGAGTGCATGTATGTGAGTACAGTCTGTGAGGTCAAAGGGTTAATGTTGGGCTTCACAGTACGTTCACAGACCAGAAAATCACTTTAACTCAGCGGAAGGTTGCCCCCCACTGTTGTAGTGCATGCTTATCTGCTAATGCTGCATGTTTTTGTTGTCCCTGTCTTTGTCAAAAGGTCTTTTTTTGATTATGTGATGAGCTAAGATTTGGATAAAACTGGGGCACGAGTACGACCGTGCTCTCACTGTTCAGTGTAAGAGGAACTTCTGCATTTGGCAGACACTGGGAAACTCTCTGGGCGTTGGCTCCGCACTCTTATTTACACTATGAGCTGTATATGGCATTGCATGTGGTTGTGACACTTGGTTATGAAAGAAAGATTCACCCTAATGTGCCATAAAGGGTCTTGGGCAGTACTACTGCATATGTAGTATAAGTAGTATAAAGCCTTTCGTGGCTCCAAGTGAAGCTGCATATAATCCGGTTGATTGCTTCCAGTGATGTCACTCGGTGTCTAAGTTGCATCGTGGGTAATGTAGGCATCAGGTTTTGAAAAACAGTCCACTGGTCTTGCATTGCACTCCCCTCACACTAAAGCAAATTCTCTCAATAATACAGCAGAACCAGAGATATCACCTTTTTTATTACATGAATTCTGCTTACTTTTATAAACCTGGCACCTACATTACCCGCAGTACAGCTTCGCCACTGAGTGACATCACTGGAGGCAATTTGTCAAACTACATACAGCTTCCTCTGGAGCCACAAAATACATACTTCCTTTTTCCCCCACATACTCTCCAAGGCCTGTAAAAACTCTTTTATGTGGAAAATTGGTGGAGCTACCCTTTAAACAAAAAGCAGCTGATGGTTACGTACTTTGCATGTCAGGGTTTATTTTCTTTTTATTTGATCCAGTTGTCTTATTGACTTGGTCGAGTGTGCCGAGCAGACAATAGCTTTAATGGGAGAAAAAGATGCTTTCTAAAACTCTTAAACAGGTTTTGGTGTCAGTCCTATTCTTTAAAGAGCATTTACAAGATGAGGAAGATGATTGAAAATACGTCAGAGCAATGAAGTCCGAGGTCAAGCTGGGTTAGAGCTCTCTGATGTGTGATGTATTGAACCACAACAGAAACTTTAATATAGAATAATGAATTTCCATCCCTCCTCTTTAGCTGGCCGCCACATGCAACACTCATTCCTCTGTTCCCGGGTGGAGGGTGATGGTTGCCCCCCCCCCAAACATCCAATTTTAGATCAAGGAAGAGTTGAATAACCGGAGAGGTTTCTCAGGGACAAAAAATGCTTTGTCTGTGTTTTCATATAAACCTGAGGCTCCTGCTCTGTTTACATCAACGAGGACTTTTCCAAAACACGCAAAGACAAGAACCAGCACAAGGCCTGCTCGAGTTAATGAAAACAGTCCAGAGAACAAATCACCTCTCTTAGCGACAGAATCCCCAAACAGTCACATCACTTTGGGGGAGATGCTTAACAACTGAGGATAAATAAGTCCTTGGAGAACAGCATTTGAGTGAGCGTATGAAAGTGCTTTTAAGACCAAGATGTGGACATTTATTATCTGCCTCATTGATTCCGACTACAAACTTAAAGAGGAAGGTACTTCAAATATGTATTTCATCACCAAATCTGTTGCTTTGTCTAAAACCTTTTAATGTAGATCAGCACTACTCAGTCTGTGAAATCTGTTATGTAATGTCTTTTGTGGCTGTGGAGGAGATTTCTGAAGTTAAGAAAATCACCCAGATGATGTCAGCATTTTCTAAAGAAAGCTTTTCAAACTATCCCCAACTTTATCTGAGGGCTGTACTAAATTACTGATGGACAAAAAAATCTGACAAGGTTGGAATTGCTTTTCAAAGACAGTATACCGACATTGTAAGAGCGGTTTTATCCTTGAACCTCAGCTGATTTCCAATAAGTAATATTTTATACAGATCAGAGTGGGATTTCCAACTGATCTACTCTAAAGTCATTACAATTACAAGAATCCTATATCAGTTAAAGAAAAATGCCCCTCTGCATGAACATAATCATGTGCTTCCCATCTTTATTAAGATCATTATGTCTTAGGAGTTAGAAGATAATCATATCAGAATAATGAGATTTGTCAAGATCATGAGAAAATGGCTTTATGATTCAGTCCAGCTCATGTTTTCTACATTTATCAGTGACTGATGACATGAATGCACCACATAATGATTTTTTTGACCTCCAAGTGTGGGCGAGAGGGGCTACAGTTTTAAGTCCAAACTTGGAGGACCTTTTTGAACAGGGCCAGTTTTGTTGACCCTTTATGACGTACGTGGTCTGGAAAATGTGCACGTCAGAGGCAGCCCCTTAAAAAGCCCACAGCCGACTACATGCCCTCACCTCCTCTTTACTGCTGAACTCTGTGGACAAGTTTTTGTATTTTAACACTTTTATAGTCAAATTGATTAGATAAAGCCTATCTGCCTGCGGTTTATACAAACAGTGTGTGTGTGTGTGTGTGTGTGTGTGTGTGTGTGTGTGTGTGTGTGTGAGAGTGGAGTCCATGTTTGTGCTGTCAGCAGGCCACTAATGCATGGTGAGAATGTGTGATATTCCCCAGCGTGCAGAGAAAAGTACACTCCCAGCACTCAGTGGCTTCTCCTCCCTGTTGCATAACACTCCTCGAGACTGGAATGAGTGTGCTCGTGAGCGTGAGCGCGTGCGTGAGTTTACATTGTATGATGAGGACTAAGGGCTGTTGTTTAGACCATCATGAGTATAATGTGGGACAATGGCTGGATGGTTATGACACATGGGACTGGTCCGTGTCAGAATCCATGGAAAGAGCTGCAGTGTTTGGATTGTGTTTGGATCGCTCTGTGTATCATCGGCTGTCAAGTGTTATGAAGTTGCAGATCTCTGCCATGCAAGGGCTACCTGTATCCTGAAACGTGTTGCATTATTTCATGTGTTATTTTAAACTGACAAGAGAGTTTTCTGCTACAACGTATCATTATGAGGTACATTGCACTATGAAATGGCTGCAGAACAATGACACCATTAGTGTTTATATTAGTTCACTAGAAGCCATGCTTTGACAATTCTATTCTGACAGCTTGGCACCATTGCTATCTGTTCTCATGTCTCTATTATAGACTAAATGAAGGAATAAACTAACATCTAGTATCATCCAGTGTTGTTGTTATTTGTGACTCTGAGACTCGACTAGATTAGCGCCAAAGATAATATCACTTGGAAACACTAGGGGGGAAGCTGTCTGTTTCCTCTTTAAACAGTGTGAACTAATTGGCAAGTTGATTTCACAAGCAACCACACTATTCTCATCTTATCTAATGCTCTGTGTGTATATTCTCAGAAAGGTATTTTGATATCAACCTTTTTAAATTTGAGTAGATAACAGGGATATTTTGTAACAAATAAAGCATGATTTCCACATTTCTCAACCAGTCAAACATAATAAATGTCATAATGATCAGTTATTCTAACACTGTTCTGATCATCCCAGTTTCATGCGTTATCATGCTAACATTCACTAATTAGCTCTTGACAAGAAATACAGCCAAGGCTGATTGGGAATTTAGTAGAACAATTTAGTTTTGCCTGGATCATTGCAGAAAATAAACCCTGTCGCAACACAAGCTGATGACACTTGCGCTTCTACGTATAGTTCAGCAAGATCATCTACACAGATGAACTCCACTTTTGGGATTTTTTTAAAATGTAAATGCGAACGACAGATGTGAAAAACTAATGTTCGACCATAAGCCAGACTGCAAAGTTGTCACCAGTAAGCTTCTTACTACACTATACCATACGCACTTAACAACTTAAAGTTGGCCTGTAAAGATGGACTAGTGAGTAGATAAGTCTTAACATTTAAAAATGCCTGAAACTACATTGAAATTTGGCCCGATGAGAAAAAGAAGAAAAGACAAGGCGATCACCAAAGTAATTAGGGTTCATCCTCTAGAGACTACGGATGTCAAAATTTTATATGAATCCATTCAATATTTGTTGTGATGATTGAATCTGGACCAGAGTGGAGGATTGTCTGGCTGACATTGCTATCCATAGAGCTATACCACTAGTGTGGCTCATAAAGAATATGACATCATTTTGTGTTATTTATTGTCATTAGTTAAACATTATTAAGATATTCTAAAAATAAAAACACGTGGATACTTACTAATTACTCTGTTTCCCTCTGATCTGACCTGAATACAGAAGACAGCCGGGGGAGAAAAACAAAATCTGTAAAGAAACCTAAAAATGATCCAACTGCCAGTTAAAGTGGATACTTTGTGAGAAGTCAGACAACCATATATTTTTAAAGATTAATGTGCTACTTGTTTTTTATATGGAGTGCAGCGCTCCATGTGACAAACCTGATCAAAGATTAAGATAGAAAAGCATAAAAAACAAGGCCAAGTTAAAAAATAACTGGAACTAGCCCTCCAACCGACTCCCGAAACAAATATGATTTTAGCAGAGGCAGCACTTATTAGATTCAGGATCTGGCTTTATGTTTACTGTTCCATCACGGCTAACACGTGATGTGAACAGAATTTGCGGTGTTCCTGTTTCCAGTGTTTGGGAAGAAACACAAGGAGACACAGAAAAGAAGGAGAGCAAGATGATTCTAAGAATAGCAACACAGCGATACACCACAACAAGGCCTCTGTTTGTTATGGCCTTCAGCCCCCAGCTCCCTATCCTCTGCATGTGTGTGTATGTGTGTTTCCTTGAACCAGCCACAGTGTTCTCGCATGGTTCAGGCTGTCCTGGGTTCATATGGGCCTCCTCTCACTGTGTCTGCCTGAGGACGAGAGAGGAAGGGGGGAGGAGGGGAAGGAAAGGGAGGAGAAGGGAAGGGAAAAGAACACAGAGTCAGCACTGTCGGTCAGCACCAGGAAGCCTGCGTGTGAGTGTGTCAATTTGTGTGTGTGTGTGTATGTGTGCGTGTGTGTGTGTGTGTGTGTGTGTGTGTGTGAGTCAGGGGTCAAGAGCACCAAGCCCAGCCGTCTGCAGTTCGACCCTCACACTTCAGACACATCAAACCGGATATCCAGCTGTTTTGCACCGACTTTCCTCTATATTTCACTTCATTGAGGAATATCGTCACGTATTCTTATGTACGACTCAGCAGGAATGCCACCCTGACCTCTGATCTCGCTGCCGGGGATGTCAAGGAGAAAATGGAAAAAAAAAAGTTTTACATGAATCAATGACTTTTTCCACCTTGATCCAGGCAGGGTGGATCCTTTTCATCTATATCTGTAGGATCAGATGTTCACCTCATCTGTAGGCTGCTGCAGAAAATAACTACTGGGTGTTTTCAAGTCAAATTCAAACAGGACAAATATTTTTAAATATCCCTCATGATCTGTTAGGCTCACAGTATTCTAAATACGATCTGGAAGCAGAGGGATGGCAGGCTATTTTAAGGCCTGACATGGTTAGCTATTTAAGGCTAATTTTTGTGCTTTTCAATGTGTGTGTGTTCCAGATATCTGGTCTCTCGGGGTGATCCTGTACATGTTGGTGTGTGGAGTCCCTCCCTTCCAGGAAACCAACGACAGCGAGACTCTGGTCATGATTCTGGACTGTCGCTACTGCATCCCCGAACATGTTTCAGTGGACTGCAGAGAGTGAGTACTGATGAACACAGTTTCCTCTCTGGTCCCATCTTAAGAAATGAAAGTGTTATCTGTAAAATACATGATTTTACTCTCTTGGACGTTTTATTTTTGAGTCCTCAATTACAAAAGCTATATCTCTCTGAGATTTTCCGCTGTTGAATAGACGCGGTGGGTCATCCTGTCTTAATGTCTTAAACTGATGACCGTAAAATCATCTCATTAGCGTGCGTTTCAGTGAATAATTTTAGTGTCCTAGTTGTCTGAGAGACTTCTCCACCCTGCAGCAAATGCAGTTCGTGCTACAACAGCCCAAATTTTCTTGGCTTTGACCAGTTTGTTAGCTGTTGTTTATCTAAAAGCATCTGTGTCCTTAAACCATGAGCAAGAAGCACACAGAAACAAAATCCTCACATGAACTTGTGTGACTTCTCACTCCACTTTCAGTCCTCACACCTCCAGCCAAAACACACACAATGTCCTCAGCTCACAGCACTGCAGGGTAAACATCAATACAGTTTGATCTGCTGCTGCGGCTTTGGAGACTGAATGACATTACTCTTAGATAAAAACCTTAAAACACAGTTTTCCAGATAGCTCACTATTGATTTAACAAAGGACTCATCAATGAAGGAAGTAGATTGTTGGCAGGGGTTTACCACATCCAAATTTCAGATCCACATTAAAAAAACACTGAAACTTGCTGTTGAAATACAAATGCAGGCAGGGTGCAGGGTATCTGCACGTGTCCTGAGAAGGTGGAAGAAAGTATAAACATTTGTAGTTGTAGTTTGTACAGCTTTAAACATAAAGTGTGATTGTTTGGACAGTGGGTTGTGTGCACAGACGGCAGTTCAGTGCTTTTAAGTAGAGTTTCAGTCTAAACCATCAGATCTGTAGCAAAACACTGTCACCACTGCTCGTCACAGTAGCTAGAAAAATCATGTTGATTTTTCCCAAATTTACATTAACTAAACTTAATCGTGCTTGATAGGTTAATCCATCCATTTGTGCTGCTTATCTGAGCCACGTTAATTTAATGAAATAATCATCATTATTGTTTTGTAGCTACTGCTGGGAAGCACTGAAAAAGATGTGATCATTCTAGGCCACGTTGTCACTACCTGTTTTGCAGCATGATTAACGGCTGTGACAATGAAACAGCTATTAAATCCCATTCTATGTCGTATTTAAAAACACTAACACTAAGAAACCCAGAAGGTAGGGCTGGTCAGTGTGGCCTTAAAATAATGTCACAACATTTTAAGATTGTCACCTGACACATATCAGAATATTTTGAAATCTCCCCAAAAGCACTTCATAAATGCTAGGATTGAGTGGCAAAATCTAAAATCAGTATCACAGTATTTTTTAGATACCTCAGTATCGATAGTGCCACAGTGTTGTAATGATGATTATTGGTACTTTTATTAACACAATGAGTTTAAGTAATCATTAGTAATGTGGATGTAATGACTGAGTGGGTAAAGGCAAGTATAGAACAGGTAGAACAGTCTGGTAAGTTTAGAAAATCACTTTGATGTAATGACAACACCTGATTCGCACCCTGATATAACAATATCTAAAATCTCAGACAGTATACAGTCTCACATTATAATAATGATATATATATCATTTATAT
>OMLP01046190.1:2910-27515 GCA_900302685.1 Spondyliosoma cantharus
TGACTCCACCGGTTGCACAAAGAAGTCAGATTGTATTGTAGTTTATGAGAAAATGACTCCACTTCTCACTTGATTTATTACCTCAGTAAATAGTTTACTCACGAGTCTGTAGTCTAAGGGGGTTTTTTTGTCCCACGTTATGCTAAAATAGACAATAAAGCAGGTTATGAATGAAGGAGCGACCACATTGTCGCTACCACGGATCCAGATCCAGTCAAGGTATCCTCTCCAGCTCCACCCTCTTGTCCAAATATGGTCACTCCTGGCTCCAAAACAAAACAAAAACAAGATGGCAAAGACAGTAATGACAAACGCAAGGCTTCAAAACAGTAGTTTTAAAAACCATGTCACAGTGGGTGGGTTAGAAGCTTGCAGAAGTGTCTCCACTTGATGGCTGCATATGTGCTGTCAAGACTGAGGCTGAAGCTAAAGCAGCATCAGTTGCTGATCCATTTCGAGGACCTAGAGTAGGCTCAACAACATTTGTGTATTTCAGGGTAGGTCAAGAACAGCCCTTGATATCCAGTGGGCGGCTGTAGCTCAGGAGGTTGCTGGCTCCTTCAGGCTCCCCCTACTGCATATGGGAATATCCTTGAGCAAGACACTGAACAACAATTTGCTCCTGATGAGCAGGTCAGCACCTTGCATGGCAGCCTCTGCCATCAGTGTATGAATGTGTAGGTGAATGTGACAAGTGCTGTAAAGTGCTCTGAGCGGTCAGTAGACTGGAAAAGTTCCATAGAAAGTCCATTTACCATTTCGCCCTTGTATGTAGTATTACATTTGTTCCAACTAGCAACGGCCAGTCGAATCGGCTTGTCCTCCTTTCAGTCAACGGATCCTGGTTTCAATGGCAAATCTGAATATCAATAGTAAATGTGACACCATTATTTTTGTAAACTGCAAGATCAGTAACGAAGCAACAGTAGAAGAATAATAGTACAAAAATGTTGCCAGGTTGTAAAAAAAATCCCTTTGACAACTTCTTAACTGCTCTACAAAACGAGTAAATAATGGAGTTAAACTCTATAAACTTTTTCAGAGCCTGTTAGAATGAATATCTGTCATTTGCTTTTATCAAGGGACAATATATTATATTATATCTTAAAGTTTCACTTTCAGAATAGTATATCATCTGTACAAAGACTTAAATGATTGTTTGTGCTGCATCAAAGATGAAATCCTGTTTTCTTTAACTTTTAAAAAAACTTTTAACTGCTCTTCCGCTGTTCGAAAAAAAAAAAAGAAGAAGAAGCCTTTGAAGGTACAGTTCCTTTCCTTGCTTTATTTAGACGTGGAGGTAGTTTCTCCTTTTAAAGTTAGACCTTTCAAACACAACTGACTGAGGCAACAAATTCAAAGAATGTGGAGGCAGAGACAAAGAGCTGAAGTGATGAAAGAACGAGACACAGGGAAGAAAAAGTACCAGTGGGGGAGGTAGATGCCCGCGAACAGGATAGTTGTTTTAAAACAGCTGCCGATGTGTAATGACACTGATGTATTCACGAGATAATCCGCGTATACGTGTAGATCGTTCTTCTTGGCAGGCTGAATCAATACAGACAAAGTAGCTACAACTACAAAATATCTACAGGAGAATTTCTCGTAGCTGTACATCTCGTTGGTGTTCTGTTGAATATTAATCAGTCATTGCCGGCGTGTATCTGTGTGTATTCAGTGTGTGACTGGAGTGCATGTTAATATGCAGTTGTGGGGACCAAGTATTAGCAGTGGATTACAGGTGACTAGCAGGCTTTTGAATCTCTTTCCTGTGATACCCTTTGAATGCGTTCACTCCCTTTGAAGTGATGTCAGTTTTAAAATATCTCAGCCCTTTTATGTTTAACCATGGGTGTTTGCGATTCTTTTTTTTTTTTTTAGGGTGGGGGAGGGAGGAGATGAAAGCATCACAACAGTCAGGATCCATCAAAGAGCGAAAAAAGTCTGGGAAAAGTCATCCGACATAACGAAGCACGACTTTGCTAAAACACCGACACGAGGCTGTTGTTGTGTCTGCGCCGGGTGATTAGGGTGCAGCAGCGGGTTAAAGAGTTGAATGACAGGCGGATCCTGACAGGGCTCGCTCACTCGCTCCGTCACTGAATTTGATCGACCGATTGTGTGTTCTGCAGCAGTAATGAGCTTTTACAGTATGTGCGTAATGTGCCAGGAGCTGATTCGTATGCTGGATGAGCTGGCTAATTGTTCACAGTGCATATTCCCCCCCGCTACCCCACAAGTCCCATGGCTCCTCTGATTTGGATTCATTTAGCTTTTATTTTACCTCATTATACAGGCCCGCGTTATTGCCAGGTTGTATGCGAGGTATTTTGCATTGTTGAAATTGACTCTGGTAATTGAATTTAAAAAATCAACTCAAGCACCGTTGCACGTCTTAAATACAAAACGGAGTGGGAAGGAAATTTAAACTGATCGGTTTTGAAAGGTGAACTGAGTGTTTTCTGGCTGCAAGATGAACTAAATTGACTTGAATTGAACTGTTACATAAACAAAAAAAAATCCTCTCTTCATTTTATTTCACTGCCCTCAACAACAAGCAAAGAGACTCCTTTTATTAATTTCCTCATATTGCAACAATAAAAAGCGAAAAAATCCCAGGCTGAAGTTGCAGATGAACTTCATTCCTTCAACCTTGTACACAAATCAAATGTGAGGAGCAGTTGCGGCGGGGCCCTTAGTATTTCAAGGAGTAACGCTGGCTCACAGCTAAGAGCAGTAAGGCTAGGAAGAGGATGTAGAGCTGCAGTTCAGTAGGTCCGTAAGCCCGGGGATGAAAATGTTCTCTGATGCTGATCCTGCGGTTGCTCTGGATCCCAAGCAGCAGCACAGAGAACTGACAAAACTGGGTATTTACTCTGGCATTCCAGTGGCAGTCTCTTGTCTGCCCAAAACAAACAATACCCTATGCATAGCCCTGATCTTCCTGGAAAAAACACTCCGGCGCCAGCGTGTTTTGTGTTGGGGCAAAAATGTTCCCTGAGATGCCATTTTTCTGGTCATCTAAGCTGTAGTCTGTGCCGCTGCATTAGCACCTGAGATGTTACATTTGAGGACAGAAAAGGCAGCCTCTTAAGTAGTGATTCACGACTGCTTGGGAGTTTTCTACCACTGTGACTGTGAAGACACTTTCTCCTTGTTAATCATCATATTCGACTCATCTCTATCTCTCTCAGCATGACTGTGTGAGTGGAAGTCCATGCGTGTGTGTGTGTGTGTGTGTGTGTGTGTTCCCGCTCTGTAGCTTGGCAGCCACCATCGTGTGGGCAATGCACCCCTGAGGGTTAGTACCCCACAAAGCAAGTAATGGCACTAAACATGCAGATAGAGGACTGATTTAGACTGAGAGGCGTCTCTAATCTTACGAGGTGTCAGCAGCGTTGTGCCATAGATTAGACGACTCCTTCCCTTTTATTTCCTCCATGATCATCATCATCTCTTCTGTGTTCATCACCTCCTCTGGCAAGGACCGCTGTGTAACATCCTACATTCATATTTTATTATTAGTGGTAGTAATAGCTGCTGGATTATAGTTGTTGTTTGAAGTGTTAGAGTTTGTTGTATCATAAGCATGATTTCAATGTCATTTCTCTGGACAGGGGCAGGTGACAAAGATTAGGGACAAGATGTCTTACAATGCATCTTAGTGTCGGCCATCCACCAACGTCAGGTTTGACTCTGATGGCGCGTCGTGTCCCACACTGTTGGCACTAGACGGCCCTTGTCGGCGGCTGTTTGGGAAATTGAGCATGAGGAATCAGCGGCGTAAACAAAAAAAGGAAAAAGGCCCTTGAGTCTGTCGCTGTAGCATCCATGATTTCTCCCATTTAGCGCAGTTTCTCGTTATTTTGTGCCTCCGCCTCCTCGCTAGTGCAATTAGCAACTTTATATCAGACATATTCTCGATTATAAGCAGCTACATTAACGAGAGCAGTCACTAAATGCTGCTCTATCATGCCTTCAGTGTGTATATCCACAGAGAGGTATGTCCTCTCACACAGGCAAAGAACGTAGGAGGTGTAATCTATGTCGTGCAGCTCTTTGGCCCAGACTCAGGCGACGTGAGGCGATGCAACAATCAGCCTTCATCGCCATCAGTTCTTTGATGTTGGTTTAGTGTGTCTGGGCCCTCGGCCCATTATGAGGCTGGGTGAGACCTCGCTACTTTTTTGGTACTGACTGTGATGTGTCTGCAGCATCGTGAACTGAAAACTGCCAAGAACTGAAAGCTAGCATCCAAAGTCTGGTCGGATTAATAGTCTTATTTTACTCATTATTTGATCCCATAAGAATGACCAAAGTTATTCTTTTAGGTAAAATGCCTGTACAACTACTCGCGTTCGGACGCTAGCTTACCTTACATGAAACACGACTAAAAAAGAAATATACTAAATAAAAAAAAATATATACTGGCACCCAGGTATCATATCCGCAGTAATATTGAAGTAATTTCGAACAAAATGGAGCCAGAGCCCACAGTTAGACAAATAAAAGAGTAGTGGGAAGGAACTAAGTACACTTACTATAGTTCTCCAGATACTTTATGTGAGAATTTGAGTTTTAAAATACAAATTCCAGGTAGCTAATCAATATAATCTAGCCATTTTTACTCCACTACATTTACCTACAACTTAGAATTATTCTCTGCGAGAATTACATGTTTTTTGAAAGTATATTGAATGAAAACACATTAGCTTAATCTCAAACAAACGCAACGTTGAAATGCTGTTTTTACATCCATATAGTAAAAATCAACAATATAATGTAAAAGGAGCCTCTCTGCATAATGAGTGGTTCTACTGTTGACAGTTGCATTCGGCTGATAATCCATACTTGAACGCTAATTTTCGTAAAGCTTGCCCGGGCTGTGACTATTAAGTGATCGTGTTGATTCTACTTTAAATAAAGCAACATTGTCGATACGCCCTCCACCACCTGTGCACTGCATGAAAAAAACAGAATCATTTTTTCGCCGTCATATCATTGAATTGATATCGCGCGGGCGCGTGTGTGTGTGTGTGTGTGTGTGTGTGTGTGTGTTAAACGGTGCTCTGCATGTAAACAGGCAGTTGGAGCCGTGGCAGATATGCATCGTCTTTATCTGAGGTGAGAAGTGATGGCAGAGATAAGCGCGGGCTGTGTGATGCGATCATATTAGCATGTTTGCAGACTTGAAGGTACAGCCGCACACACACGCGCGATGAGCTCCTGTGAATATGTGCGAGACTGTCAGTCTGTTGGACTCTGGTTTTTCTTGGCGTGCGCTTGATCGGTGAGGAGTCTTTGATGTTGTGCTGCGAAGATCTGACGCTCTGATCTGCAGCATGACAGAGATGACATTGTGGGAGACTGCATCGGGAGTTTTGGCATATACAGTATAGTGTTTCTGCTGGAATAGCATCCTGCACAACATCGCGTTTCCTCTGTCCTCATATTTTCAACCTACTCTCAAAACAAATAGACTCATTCCCATTAGAGTAAGCCGCGAACATTACCTTTAAATTGACAGTACAATGTATGCTAATGGTGTCGGAGCCGCGGCCGCGGAGTGTATCCCCAAAGTAGTTACAGAGGTGTCGTAGCTGTTTTCCTGAGGAAGACGTGGGAAAAGCCATTACAACTTAAACTGTGTAAATTGCTGCAACCAAATGTGACCAACCTAACTCGTGTGGGTGGCGCGCTAACAACGAAAGTCGTACATGGCCTGAAATAGAAACACAGCCGACAACACGACTCTGCATATAAAGTTGTGTATACTCGCTGCCGCATTATATTGTTCATTTGTTTACACTCGGTGCCAGTGGGGGCACCCGGAGATCAAAGATGTAACTTGAACCTATGGAGGCTGGGAACAGCGGCGGCAGCGAAAAAATCAGAGAACAAGAGCGATAGGAACCGCGGTGAAAAGGCGACAAAGGCAGCAGAGGTAATGAGGATGGAGAAACTTTGTGATTGATCATAAAGGTGCAGAAATTCCCCTAACAAGCTTTAGCAAACTGGGCCTCTATAGGACTTCTTTTTTTGAAAATGGTGTGGCGACACAGGCAATAAAGATACAGTGCTTTTAGACTTTCAGGGAGTTGGTTAGTTAAGTTAGTTTCAGTCAAAGGCAGCAGGTGCACAGGATGGAGGCTGATGTCCTGTTGATCTTGGGCTTTGCATCAAGTCTCAAGTCGCCCAAGTATATATTCTCATGGACTCCCGGTGGTCTGTAGGCATTTGGGTAGCGTTTGGCAAAGTTTTGATACACCCGACTTTGAGATCTTTGTTTCCACCCCAATACAAGGGAAGTGAATAATAGTTTGGGTAAGGGGTATCATATGCTTAACTAATGCACAACCAATTAACAAATGAAATAAGTTGCATTTCAGTTACATCCTCAAACCTACAGTAAACAACTCAATAGGTTGTTTTCAGCATCACCCAAAACAACATATATCACTGTTTCCAAATCAATTCGTACCAGACCTTCGCCATGCGGTCGGAGTCGGTTAGGTTTAGGCAAGAGGAGTATTTGGTTAGGGGCAAGATCATTACCTAGCTAGGTTTAGAACAACATTGTGGTTTGGGTTCATGTCATTACGCTCCTTCTGTAACTTCCGGTACCACGTACATACCTTGCCTACCAGACTTTCTTGACTTACCTCACGCTCACCATTGACTTCTGCTTTCAGACAGGACACAAACAGCCGCCTCCTGAACAAAAGTCCTGTCCTTGTTTAATCCAGCCACCATACCAGTTCCCCTCCCTACACAAACTTCTCTACAGCTTCAATAACTACTATAGCTGCTAGAGGTGGTCGCTTAACAACAAACGTAAATATCAGATGTAATGATATCCTCGATTTTTCGACCTACAGTATATTGTCTATTTTTTTTTTTGGAGGAGGAGGAGGACAGGCTCTTATTTCAGACCTGTGTATTTGCTCAGCCTCTCTGAAAGCAGAACAGAACCTCTTCTCTTAGAAACATGGAGCTGTTTTATAAAATCAAACTGCTCGATAGATGCAATAATTGACATATTAAACATAGATACATGAAGAAAGTAACATAAAATAAATGTTCATGCAGCTGAAATCCAGCTAACTTGATGCACGTGAGTTAATGTATCAATTAGCATTCTTTAAAGGTCTCATTTTATACTGTTTTTCATCAATTTCACACAGCTGTCAAAGGTCCAACAACACTGTATTCAATATGCATTGCCCCAAACCCCTCCGTGGTCCTGAATTTCAGCTGTCTAAAAGTTGCTCAAATGAGCTCTGCTGAGGTCTCCTGAGAGCAGCTGTTTCTGTGCACCTTTAAATGCAAATGAGCTGGAGAGCCTTGTTCAATGGCCTTGCGTGCTACACGTCCCTCAGGGAGACGATGCTTCTTACGCTAGCCGGTAGCATGCGCTAATGTTTACGGTGGATGTATCGCTATGGCTCACGGAGATGTTTTCGTTCAACCATACCTGTTTGACCCAGAATCTGACCCAGAAGGAGAGGCTCCTGAAGAAACACAGACTCTGCGGCTGCAGCAGGATGTTTCAGAATGGTTAGTGTATCTGAATAATGTTAGTTTGTTCGGATGTGTTGTTACAGTTACTACCATGTCGCTAATGGCTAACAGCTAGTGAAAGCTGTGTTCATCTCCAAACTCTTGGACCCTGTTCGCATCGTCTCTGTCTCCAGTCTGCACGTCTCCAGACTTTTTACTGTGACAACCAAGCTCCATCGTAATATTATTAACATTAAACTCGCTTCAAATGCCATTGCATAGCAGACCGAAGCGAAGCTAACTAGTTAGCCAGTTTCCAGCTGACTTCACCATACTCGTAGGCAACTGTAAATATTATCAAACCGCGGCGACACTCGGGTGCAGTTGCTGGGTCCAGTATGGTTGGTACTGATCCTTTTACCAGGGTCAGTGTCGAGGCAAAGCCAGCTTTGTACTGACCCTCGTTACTGAAGCAGTCTGATGTGAAGTGTTTAGCACACACACACAAACTTACATGAACCGTAGCCGGCACGTTGTCGTTGATAATGAAACGCAACCACTGTCTCTTCTGTTCTTCGGGAGCTGGGACAGAATATAGGCTGATGTTGATTTTTACAACCAACAACAGAGCAATTTGCGTGTCTAACTCTGAGCGACGACATTGCTAAACACTGCTATCTCACTGCTGGACACACCAAACTTCACCTCGGGGATGAACGCCCCCCTCTCGGATGTCTCCTATCACCGCGCAGAGGAGGCCAACCTATGAAAATGACTCCTTTGGTTACATAACGACAGGAGCTGAATCTGAACAGCCTGTAGGAGCGCCGTGTTACCAGTGGGTGGGCTGCAGAGACCATGCAGGAATCGCTTGTTTTTCTCATTCTGGGAGTTAGCAGTCTCAGAGAGGACCAGTTCAAACATGTAGAGACCAGAGAAAACGTGTTTTTCATAATATGAGACCTTTAACAGCGTGTGGTTACATTTTCAAGCAGTTAAAGTTCCTGATAAATATATTTCATCTACACAAACTAAATAAAAAAGTTGACAAACACCCCGATCAAAAACGTGGAATCCAAAATACTGCAGTGTAACATGGACTGACTGATTTCTACCACATAAACTCCCTTCTGCTCCAATCCTTTCATGACCCTCTGAACAGATTGCTGGCAAAGAGCCACTTCTTTGCTCAACCATGAAGTGAAGAGGGTTTCTGCCAAGGACAAACAGTCTAGAGACCACACAGAACAAAAGAAGCTGCCATCATACATGGGGTCACACCTGCCACAACACTCCTCAACGTGTTGACACTTAGACTCATGAGTAGGATGTAATATATCATTATATGAGTTCTCTTATATAGTACTAATTTTTTCAGTGTTTGTTTTTACTCTTAGAAATATGAAAAACCAATCCAATAACTTTTTTGATGTTTTTTAAAAAAGATCATTATTATTATTATTATTATTGTTATTTTTTGTTAAAGGGGCATACTTGTGTCAAATATTGATGTTTTGGGATTGTAGGTCGCGTCAGCTGCCATCCCAAAGCGTAAGTGTTTGGGAATGAGACTCAAAAAAAACGTCTCAGGCTTTTTATTCTCAGAAAACCAGACCAATTAAAACAATAATTTTCAACTAAAAAAGATGTTAGAAATATGTTGATCCAGATTACAATATTTTTCTTGTACATCTTTTTTTGTGAGTCAAAACACACTTGTCCATTCCATGTGCCACTGGGTCTTTTTCTTTCTATTGCACCTATATTTAGATAACATCTAAAGGCTATTTAATATTGTTTAATAAAAGTGACAATTATAACTTCAAATAAATCACATAATGGATCAAAGTCGACAATACCCTGTTGGTCTTCTTTTGGGAACAGAAAAAAAATGTTCAAGAATGTAATTAAAAATCTATCCTACATCATGTTTTTAGCTTAAATATTGTTTCCTGGTTTTCTGAGGATCTCGGGACATGTCCTCTCACAAGGACATTCAATGATAACGATCATCATCGAGATGGAATTGTGAACAGTGCTTCACATGGTGATTGCCACGTAGTACTTAAATAAGTAAAATGGCTTCCAATTATCGTTCTAATGTAGTAGACACCAAGCAAAGGGGCATTTGTTTCATAGAGAGCCTAACCTTTATGAAAGGAGACATATAGAAGATAATCAACATGTCATTTTTACAAGATGATGATACAAATAAGATGTCTACAAGTTGAGGAAGGGCCTCACTCAATTAGGCTAATGTACAAAAAAGACAAACGGTCGACTTAATACAACAAGAACATACAGTTAAAAACACATTTTGAGACTTTCCGTTTGGTGTATTAGAATCTTTTGGGACGTTTGTGGGCCGGCGTGCTGATAATGAATGTGTAACAGTATGTGTTCATGTGGGTGAACCAATGGACTCAAGTGTGCTGTCACGTGCAGGGCTGCAGGTTTATAATTAGAGTGAGCTGAGAGTCATGGGACAGCATTCCAAGCCTCATCCCCACAGTGAGCAGACACACTCGGTTAACATTGGTATGCTGTTTTAAATGCCTATTAAATGATTGTAGATGTTTCTATACCACACTGGGAGGGATTCTCTGTGAGAGTGTGAATCGACTGAGTTTTTGCGATCTTCCAGGAGTGTCAAATCCACGCCCACCAGAGATAGTCCCAACAAAACCTTACATTCCAAAGTGAACTAAAATATGCGTCCAAAGCTGCTAGAAAGCATTTTTCTACCAGTAAGAACAGCGTGATGATTAGCAGTGAACTACTCACTGAGAATCCGTGTTGACCACATCTCCCATCGGCTGTGAACGCAGCGTCAAACCAACGTCGGATTAGTGCTCTGGACGTGTGACGTCACGCACGGGCTGGGCTTGCTAATTGTGACAGAAATATTTATCCGAGTCGTCTGGAGAAACAAACGCCGTCGACGTCTTTCTCACCGCCAAGTAAGACATTAAATGTGAACATTATTAACATGTGTGTCAACCGACTGCGACCTGTCGTTTAACCCGCTGCTGTAGAAAAAAAACAGTGGGAATGATGCAGGAGACACACTGCGACCTGTTATCATCACCGCTGTGTACAGGCTTCATCCCGTGTCTGCTTCAAATGACATCGACGTCACAGCAGCTTTTTGTAAAGAAATATCCAGTGACGACTGAATGTTGTGTTCGGGCCGGGCAGCATGAAGTACAGCTTTATTTTCCTTCCAGAACTGTCTGTTAGGAGATTAATCACGTGATGACTTCAGTTAGGCTCGCGCTCGTCTCTATCTATTGTATTTCTGTGAGATAACACGGAGGACACATCTGTCTCCTGAACAGAAAACAGTGAGGAGGAAGGAGAGGAGGGCTGACACAGATTTCGGTTGTTGCTTTGTAACGGTGCTCCATCACATTAGATTCGTAATGAAACAAAACAATGACTTAGCATTGTGTCTGTCGGGGATAGCGGCCGTTAGGGAAGGTTTCTGAAATAAAACATACACGTTTACCAAGTTTTGTGAAAATTTAAGATTTGAAACAAAGATGTTTGAGTCCCGAGACTATGCATTGGAGCATTAAAGGTGCAGTATGTAAGAATTTGCCACCTTGCAAGTTCACATTCCGATCCAATAGGGGGCAGCGTATCATCGAGTAACCCTTAACTGCTCCAAACTGCTTTTAGCTAGCTTGCCATGAAGAAGAGCGCCGGGCTTTGAAGCCAGTTTCTGTAGTGGCCAAACCGTGTAATTACATCATCACGTGACGCACCGTGGCCCAAAAAGACCTTTTCCATAAGCTTGCATTGTGAAAGAAGCATCCACAAAACAGTGGATGACTATGTTTTGAGCATAACGACCCCCACAAAATGACTAAATTCACTGTCATAATTTGAGCCATTCAGTCAAATAAATTATGGAAAGTCTAGAAAAGCTGCACGATTAAATTATTGAGTCTCCATTCGAGGTAGCAGGGCACTAAACCGGAAGTTAGCCAGCTCTGTTGGCGGAAGTCTTTTTAGTGCACGCGCTATGGGCCACACAACACAGAAGATCTGGGTCATTTTATAGGCCAGAAATGGAGCAATTTTGGCTTCAAAACACCTCTGAGCAGCTCTCATAGGAATGCATTGGGTTCCATCTCCAACACAGTATCCAGATTTGAATGTCACATCCTTGGTTAGCTCAGTTAGCAGCTATTTCTTAACTGGATATTGGAAAATAACCAAATATTATTATCACAATATAAGTATTTGGGTAATTTTCAATATACGTTACGAGGTAATTATTGTAATTTCAAATATGAAACCTACTTGATATTTGCAGACCTGTAAAATGAAGTGTCATCTGCTCTGTCCTCCTCATGGTGACTGTGTTTAGGTTGTGTTTGGAGTGTGTTCCTGAGCTTCAGCCAGGATGTCCTATATGAGAGGAGACAGCAGCTGGTCCCAGCCAGCGGACTTCGGCAGCCTTATCCAGACATGCAGCTCCAACATCCAGAAGATCAGCCAGAACTGTGAGTGCTTACTGTGCCCAACACACACACACACACACACACACACACACACACACACTGAGAGCTGCATGTTTACTGAAGTGGTTCCTTTTCTCTGTAGCTGGTCAGATCAAAAATCTCCTGTACCAACTGGAGATGAGACAAGACACCTCAGACCTCCAGGAGAAGCTGTAAGTACTGGTGTGGGACTATCTGTATCTCACATATGATCATTATTTAAGTGTGTAACCCATAAAACAATTTGTGAGGTCTTAGTAGTGTTTGTGTTCCCCTGCAGCCAACAGCTCCAACACTACACCAATCAGCTGGCTAAAGAAACCAACACACACCTGAAGGAGCTGGGCTCACTTCCTCCATCCCTGTCCCCATCAGAACAGGTAGGTCTGTAGACTCTAGACACAGTCAGTGAGAATCCCACACACAATAATCACTCAAAGGCACACAAAGCAGAAATGCAGATTGAGATATGCCAGTGGTTATTCAAGTTTTTTAAGAAATATTGTTGCTTCAAAGGTAGCTCAAAGATTTAGAGCTCAAGGGGAGTTAGAAGATGAAAATAATAACACATATGTAGTCATAAACTTGTGGTAACAAACTCACAAATACACAGGGACCAGACGCAGCAGGCTTCCAGCTGAGTTTGGGCCACAGGGGCCCCAGCAGAGGGTGCTCATGTTATACATATCAGCAGTTCAGACCTAATGTGATGAAGTCAAAAGGTCGTTATTCACATGGCTATTGATCACTCTTAAAAACAAAGATAGTGCGTGTTCAAACAAGACGAGTAAGCCCATTTGTAACGACACAAACAGCATTGTCAGGGTGCAACTCCTAGCACACGGCTTCCCCTTTTGTCGGTACAAGATAATTGCAAACACTTCACGATGTCATATTGTAAACATTGTATTATGTTATGTCTGTCTGTGTCTTTCTAAATATATCGTTAACCAATATAACGTCCATTCCATCACCATACCAACTTCAATACTTGATGTTATTACACACACTCAGTTCACATTTGCCAATGATGCTACAAAAACACTGATTAATGTGTGTGTGTGTGTGTCCGCGGCATCAATTCAAATTTTTTTTTGTTTCTGCACTTCCATACGCAAACACTGACAACAGAGTTTCTGAATATCTTCACCTTGGAGGAGTTTTCTTAAAGCTTCATTTTCACTGACCCCAGATGACTTCACCTGTCAGTGGTTTTAATGTTGTGTCCCAGCCATGTGATGGTCTGGTCACCTGTCCAGGGTGTCAGCTGGGATCACTACAGACCCTGTGACCCTGCACATGATCATGAAGGGTGGGATGTGAAATCACATTTGAATTATAAATGCCATTCTGGTATTCGATCATAAAATTTACAAATCAAAAATTAAAAAAAGAGAATTTAAAATGTTTAGTTCTGATGGACAGAATGTAGCATCCGGAGAGGAACAATTTGTATCTTTGAATCGATGTAAAGATCACAGAATAATGATAAATGTTTGTCACGAAATGAATGTAGAGATTATCATGGTCATTTTACACGTATGTTTCAGTCATGAGATGTGGGAGTGGGCCAGTCTTTCTCCATGCCTAGACATCATTCTATGCCTTTAAAGTTCCTCACTACAGTTTCATTCCTATTACAAAATCACAAAGTGATGTATTGAAGTTCCAAACCTTAGCTCTAAATTTATGTTAAATCAATTAGTCCTTGGAATGTGAGAGAACAGTGGAAATGCTTGTCACAAGCTAATGTCTTCAGATTACTTCTTTTGTCTAAGCAACAGATATTCAGTTTACAGTCATATCGAACAGAGACATGCAGCAAGAAATCACACTGAAGAAGCTGAGACAACAGAATGAATCATTTTTGCTTGATGATGGACTTTAATGATTAAAATGATCAGAACTTTTGATTTATTTTCTGTTGATCAGTCAATTGCTTCAGCACTACAGGTAAAATGACATTAAAGAAATAAAAGACATTAACAGTGAAGTAAGCCAATAAAGAGAGAGCAACACTAAAATGATGTACTCGCTGCACTTTAAGAGAAAACAGGCTGCTGCTCCTGAACTATCTGCAGACGAGGTACAGCTCCTTGGCTGAGGCAGGGGCCCCTTTAAAATGATATGTTGAATATGTCTGATATAAAGGTTAAACATCCCAGAGACTGCTGCAGGGTCTTGTGTGCAGTCTCAGGTCTGATAGGACCTGACCTTGTTTTTCCTGTTTTTCTTGTGTTTTACCATCCCTTAATCTGAACATCCATGTTGTCTGCAGTGTAAAGTTGTGTTAAAAACCCCAAATAAGGCCCCACAAATAACGTCAGTGTTAGGAAAGTTACTCCCTAAATGTAATGCATTACCTATTACTAGTTACTTTCTTTTAAAAGTAATATGTTACAATATGCTTATATTACAATAGTGTCAAGAACAAGTAATTATCCAAGACCTTTTTAATTAAACCAATAGCCCTGGACACAGGGATGGCAGAGGATCAAAGTCAAATCAATTATGAAAACGTGTGCCTTCTCTCGCTGTAGAGGGTTCCCTCGGCTTCGTTCCTAAACTCAAAGTAACGGGAGCGTACCTATACCCAAAAAGTTCAGTTGTCTCCACATCGTTTCATCATTTCATCAATATGATTCTTTTTTGGAGGATATTTTAGTGATGGCTCACTCACAGAAGTGGCGTTGTGTGTTTAAATTCTTTAAAAAGAAACGTAGTTTATACAGAAATAGGAATGTGTTATGTTACCGCTCATAGTCATTTAATACTGTTATGTGTTGTAGTGCTTAACCCCCAACACTGTGTAGCATTCGGTGTTCATTTTGGCAGCTATTTTAGATGTAGTATTGGTCTGTGGATGATTAAATACCAGCCAACACACAGCAGCACTGACGAGCATTTTTAAACATTTGAACATATGGATTGCTGTGCATAAGTGCCTTGTGACTCTGCTCTGTCCATGGAAGACCAGGGGTCAGAGGTCATCATCACATGCAGATACTCCTGCTATTCATTTTGTATTCTTCCTGCGTCAGCCTTTTTCCTACGTCCATCGTCAGCACCTTGCCTGAATTCAGGAAATAGAAGTGCAATGTTATTTTAATGTTTGTTTGCTTCTTTCTTTCCTCCAGCGGCAGCAGAAGCTGCGGAAGGAGCGACTGATGAACGATTTCTCTGCAGCCCTCAACAACTTCCAGGTGGTGCAGCGCAGGGCGGCAGAAAAAGAGAAAGAGTTAGTGGTCAGAGCTAGAGCGGGATCCAGAGGCATGGTAAATACCAGTCTTTCATTAGACAAAGGCTGTTACACCTTCATAACCATTAAACATATAGTGATTGAAATAATAACTACCAATACATTTGCATACATGATGAAACAAGTGATGTGAGCTTGTGTTTACTCTACAGGGAGACAGAGGCAACATGAATGAACAGCTGGTTGCATTTGAAAAGTAAGTCTCTCCACTGTGGTTTTAACTGTTGCTTCAGTCAATTCCACATTTAGTTCTTTATGAATTTTGTTTAAAAAGCCACGACATGGCCAAACTATACTCCTCTTCTGTTGTTTGAGTGGATGCTTTTTAGTACAGAGCTATTTTGAATAAACAGTCTCCAGTGAGACACCTACATGATGGTGTATTTTCTATATATCCAAATAAAGGTCACATCCTCCCTTAGAATCCGACCAGTTGATTGGCACTGCAAGTATTATCAGCTTTTAGCCTTGTGTACAAATTAAGTGCCCGTGTCCACATGGCGTTATTTTTCAGTTGTTCCCAATGAGGCGTGAGCATCTGCAGCAGCAGTCGGCTGCCCAGAGAAAAGGTGCAGCACCCAACGTCTATTTTATGAGCGCTCTACCTTTTTTGTGAGGCTGCTGGGAGCGCTTCAGGTTTTCTTTCACTCCTAGTAGCATAATACCAGACTGAAATGCTGCCATAAGTCATGCTCTGTATGTGTAACCACATTTTTGTTGTGGTTGTTTTAAGGCCTTCTGTGAGATGAAAACTTTTTTTAACTTTAGTTGGAGGAGACCGTATAGTTATACACTTCTTAGCATTAAATAATTAATCATTTCTAGAACATATTTAATGTCACACATTGACATCTATCAGTCAGAGGATATATCACTACTAATAAGCTGTGATCTCTCTGATCGTGTAGGGAAGATGATTGGGGTCAGAGCCTGACTCAGACTGAGGAGCCCGCCATCACAGAGGGGGACCTGGAAATCATCAAGGAGAGAGAGACTAACATCAGACAGCTGGAGGTATCAACCTGAATGAGAGGAAGCACTGCAGCTGTCACACACACTTCTTTTCAGCGATTAACGCTCTCCTGTCCTCTCCAGGCCGACATTATGGATGTGAACCAGATCTTCAAGGACCTTGCTGTGATGATCCATGACCAGGGAGAGATGATTGGTCAGTGGGAAGAAACTCAGATCAGCATTGAGTTGTGCACATTTAGATAACGAAGTGTGTGTGTGCGTGTGTGTGTGTGTGTGTGTGTGCGTGCGTGCGTGCGTGCGTGCACACCTCAAACCTCCTCATGTGTTCTCATTCCAGACAGCATTGAGGCCAATGTGGAGAGTGCAGAGGTCCATGTAGACAGAGGGGCCGTCCAGCTACAGAAAGCAGCCTATTATCAGGTAGGATAGACATAAAATATAAGGAACACTACATGAAAAGACCAGTCTTAATATAACATACATATAATGCATGTTAAAGGATAAGTCTGGTGATACTGTGTACATACAACATAACAAACAATGAAAGAGTCAGAGGGAGAAGTGAGCGTTACAGTGGCAATTACAAACATTAATGTACAGCTAACAGAATGAATTTAAGAGGGGGAAAAAAATAAGGAAAACCTGAATAAAACAGAAGATAAAAACATACAAATCAGGGGTTGAAAGCAGCTTCATACAAGTGTGTCTGATCTAAAGTGGGGCACTGGTTCAGCACCTGTGCACCTGTGCACCTGTGCACCTGGGCACTCCTGTCTGGGGACAGTCTGGGGGCTGTAACAGTCACATTTAGTTTTTAGCCACGACTTTGGAGAATCCAACAGAGTTTTGTCTGACGACCTCAGGCAGTGTGTTTGGCTGCAAAGGGAGAAGAACAGCTTGGAAATGTAAGGAAAGGCAAAGTGTTTTGAAAGTGATTTTAAAGGATGGTGTATTTGTAGACTACAGTGTTTGTGTTAGCCAAGTGAATGGAATATTTAGATACGTTTAGTATAAGTATAGGTGCTGTAAAATAAAATGCATAATGGCGTCTGTTGCATTATGTTTCTCTCCTCTATTTAATTTATATATGCGCGGAGGCTTCACTGCCGAGCTAATTTGTTATGGTCAGCCAAATTTTTAGTTCACTTTTGGCATCACCTGGAAAACTCAGGTCAGGTCAGAAGTCGTCAATTTCAACTGACGACAATTTCAACGTATCATTCAATGGAATAATTAGTGAGGCGTCAACCAAAGCCAAACACGCAGCTTTGGAGTTTGTCATTGCTCATAAAGCTCATGTAAAGCACACCACAGGCTTGGACTCATATCTAGCCCAAACATTCACACTGAGGTATATGATCTGCTGCCTATTTTGGGGGTTAGGTTTAAAAAACCTGCATTTACAATCATCTTGGTGTTACGATGGTATTAATCTAGTCTAGATTTTCCTCAGAGATGAGATCTTTTCCATACCAATGTAAATATTTGTATTGGTCCTTTTAAAGATGTGTTGTGTTCATTAAAAACGTATCCACTTGAAGCTGAGTGCCTGGGCAAGGAATCAGAAAGTATTGAGAAATTGACTGAAACTGTTTGGGGGTTTAGGTCTTTTCTTAGAATTTACTGACGGTAAGAAAAATATAGAACAACAGGAAGCTTATTGTTTCATGCAGTATCCTAGCATAAATACAATGTAATATGATATCCTGTTTATAGCCAGTGTGAAGCTGCTGACTGTCATGTAAAACACTGACACAGTGTGATCTGCTCCTTTGTTGTGTGCAGAGGAAGTCCCGTAAGAGGATGTGCATGCTGGCCATGGTGCTGTCGCTGGTGCTCATCATCCTGATCATCATCATCTGGCAGGCCATCAAATGAGAGGAGCACAGGCCACTGATACCTTCAAATGACTTCCAATGTGTGTTTGTGTGTGTGCGTCAGAGAGCTGTATGTGTGTCTGTATAGACTTGACATTCCAATACAAAAAAGTAAAATCATCCTCAGTGTAACATTCTCCACCTGTATTCAGTCACTGTGTTTGACTGAATGTGGATGTATTTGTGTGGGGTAAACGAATGGAAACAACAGTGGGTTATTATTATATTATTTTATTACATTGTTTATATTCTAAGTGCTGTATCGTAGGCAACTGGACTTGTTGCAGTTTCTTGAAGACATTTCATCTCTCATCCAAGAGGCTTCTTCAGTTCTGACTAGCTGGAGGGGAGTTGCAGGCTTTTAAACTCTGTGTGGGAGTGTCCTTACAGAGTCGTTAAGGACACCTGTGAACTCTGACTTGTTGACTCAACCGGCCTTCATGTTGGTTGCTAAGGCTAGGTGAGCCCAGGTGAAGGGTTGTTAAGCTGTCTGGGAGAGAACTCAGTACAGCATTGTATAATGTCTTAGTCCACCTCCTCTGTTCAAAGACGGCTGTTCCAGTTTGACACAGATGGATTATTTTACTCCTCTTTCAAAGAGGGGTAAAAGAATCCATCTATGTCAAACTGGAACAGCCGTCTTTCAGCTTGCTTATCAGAGTTTAAAAGCCTGCAACTCCACTCCAGTTAGTCAGAACTGAAGAAGCCTCTTGGATGAGAGATGAAACATCTTCAAGAAACTATAACAAGTTCAGTTGACTACGATACAGCACTTAGAATTACCATGAGCTGTATGACTGAGAACCTTCATCAACATTGTGTGTATGTTATTGCTTTTTTTTTTAAAAGACTCACAGCAACAAGTCCAAGACTGGTATGTGTTGTGATATGTGTATGATTACCGCTACTTACAACACTTGCAACAGACCATCAGACTGGAAATGTAAAGGAAGTATGTCTGGATTGGCCAACAGTTTAGCTGTAGCCTCCACAATAGTGATGGGCACGGCAGTTGTTTTGACTGTACCGAACCACAAGAGTCAGTTCAGTGAAAAGTGAAGCACAGATGATTTGTTCATGTAATCCTTCAGACTGTAGTCCCACTTACTGAACTGAGACACAACTGAGAACACCAAGAACAAACTCCTTAGCTGGATAAAGATGTCAGTTGCAAAGTCCAAATTAGTATGTAGGGCACATATATTTTCACTACGCCTAATTATTAAACAAAATATGGAGAAGGAGAGGAAGACTGGAGGGCTGGAGCTCACATTCACTTTGTGGTACTATTAAGATGCTCCGTTCAGTTTGAACAGCCACACACACGCAACGTCCACACAGTGAAGTTGTGTGTGCGTGGCTGACTGACTGAGAGCTCAGCTTAACTGATTAATGAACGGAGAGGTCAGGAAGTGATTCAGTTGTGTTGGTTCACCCAAATAATTTATTCTTTTGAAGGAAACGTTTGTGAACAACATAACTCTGCTCCCCAGTGCAGACAGGTTCTATTAGGCACTTACTCATGAATGTTGGATGATGACCATGCATGGCTAAATAGTCATCTCAAGGGGGGCAATGCTTCTGTGTGTGTGTGTGCGTGTGTGTGCGTACACGTATGTGTGTTATTAAACGCAATGTTGCACAATTTTGTATGAATACTGTAAACTCTGTCTTATTTGAAATGTACCTTGATATAAGGAGTATCTTACCCATGAAAGTGTTGAAGGACATATGGACTGTTAGCAGTTGGGAAAATGTCTGTCTTTAGTAAACTGTTTCACTGGATCTGTCCACCCTAAATTTAATACAGTACCACCTAATGAAGTGCTGCTGGTGTCTTGTCTCATTTTGTTCACCAGAGGGTGAGCTAAGCATGAGAGTCAGCTGGGTCTGTTCAACAGAGACACCCGCTGTTATTCAAGATTCAAGATAAATGTAATCTACAATACAGGATTGTATGATGAAATCGCTGTGTGTAGGTTCCTAAACCACATATTAAAAAAAATAGACTAATTAATGATGAATATTCAAGTCAGAAAAATTAACTGTTCGTAGTGGAGTGTTGAAGACGAGCAGCAGGTAGCAGACAGGGGGAGCAGAGTGCTGTGGCTGGGTGAGTGTTGTCTGTTAGTGTCTTTGGGCACTGTGCAGACGTCTCACTTCACTGATGTCACTGATGCTCTGTACATGGTACCAGTAAAGTTCCCTGAGAAATGTCACTGTTAATCCCTGTGAAAGCTGTTGATGACGTGTTATGTAGATTATTAAAGTGGTTGAGAAGAAAGTGGTTCAACATTCACAGACTTGGACAAGAAAAGTGTTGGTCACTCTAATTACTGCTACTGGTATGAGCGCGTATACTGATAGTGTATGTATTAAAAGGGAAAATGCTTTGCGGAGCAGTTACTATAATTAAACTATATTTTTAACAAACCTTGGTGTTGTGTAGTATAAATGTAGTTCTGTCACATCTGGAATATACTGGTCCTGGACTTGTTAAATAGCTTCCGAGCTGAAAAGAACACTGATTGGGTTATTCTGAGCAGCAGCAGGATTGTTCTAATTTCCTTGAAACTTTTGCTTTGTGTTGATATTCATTGCATGTATATAAATCTTTATTACTTTTTGATGGCTGTGATATCACATTCAGTGGTTTTATTTCATTTGTAGATAATTGTACTTGTTGACGTCTGAAACTATATTAACAAGATCGGTCACTCCTATTTTTTTGTGCAGGACCAAATCACTTCTAGATGTGACAGAACTATGTAAATACTACACAGTACCAAAGTTTGGTTGCCAGAAAGTGAAAACTAGTGGAGATATGAATCTTTGAGAATGACAGTTTACTTCCTTCTGGTAAAATATATATATATATCTTATTATTATTATTTATTTTTACATTTTGTTCAGCAACATTAGTGTAAATTAATACGTTGTAAAGTTTCTTCAGGGTCTCTTAGATGTTTAAGAGAAATTTCAGTGATTTGTGAGGCTGAGAATATAAACATACTCAGAAGAGGGCTCAGAGGGCAAAACTTAAGAAGTGCTCAACTTAAAAAGTATTTGGAGTAAAGCTATAGGACTTTGCAAGGTCCATGAATTAAACAGAAGTATCAACATTATTATTTTTTTAAAGGAAATCCATCACATAACCTGGGTAAAGTTCTAGATCTTGGGTGAAATACCATGAAATGACCCCACAGTCAGTAGCGGCCGCAGCACATATTCCCTACAGCACCTTTTGTAGCTGTGTTATGTCAGCTAGTCACTTGTATGACTAGCTTGCTAATGAAATCAAGCCTGCATTGCACTTGTAGCCACTAAAGGGAACTTCAAATTGATGAAATAAAAGACTTGTAAAGTAATTGTCATCTGGATGTGCTCTGCTGATTGGGGTCCAACAGTAACTAGCTGTCAAGTGCTCTGCAGTGTTTCCTGAGTGCCTGTCTTGTTTTTGTACAGTCGATATTTATCTGTTATTTACATCTGTGCTGGTGCCCTCAGAGTTAAAGTGACGCTCAAACTGCAGATGACACTGAAATGGTTGAATGAGACAATTGGCATGATGAGTGCGGGCAGAACAGCTGATCAGTGAGGAGAGACTGGTGGGATTTAATGAGGCTAACATTGGGGTTGTCTTGGTTACATGCCTTCTTGTGGCTGTGGAGGAACACTGAATGGCCCTCAACATCGCTGGAAGGTCATCAGGTCCCAGCAGCTTTGTGGCGCCCCCGCTGCCATGACTCAAACATGATTCTGAAGAGATCAGCCAATCACAACCATCCAACTTATTAAAGGTGGAGGGGAAATTTTGCACGGTCAATTATGAAACACTTTTCTACAAGACTCATCCTGCCCTGACTCTGATAGGATATTTTAATCCACATATTCACACATATCCCCATGTCAATGTTTCTGTCACAATAATGCCATTGGTCTAGAGATGGCAATGTCAGCTGGTCATTTCAACACCTTGTTCTAGCAGAAATATCTGTGAGAATTATGAAATGGATTCATATTCCTCATCAGGTCGTGGTTTACAATAGAATAGAATTACTTTATTGATCCCAGACTGGGAAATGATTTTGTCACAGTAGCAGTGGGTCCACAAAAAAAAGAAAGAAAAACACTCCCTACATAACATAAGTAGAAAGCAAAATATATACAATGTATATACACAGTGCAAACTATACTATAAACAATAATAATCTATACAACTATACAAGAAATAAACAATTCCTATGAATGTGCAATAACAGAACCAAAATGTACATATGAATGTGCAATAATAGAACCACAGGTAATATAAATAGATAAATAGACCTAAAAGAACCTAGAATATGCAGATGTAAACATGTGTTGGCATACAGAACACTGCCACCCCAGCCACAAGTCAGGGGATTACTAAAGTCATGAGAATACATCCTCTCAGGACCATGACTGTCTGTAGGCCTACAGAATTTGTTGACAGTGAACAGTTTTCTTTTCAGCCTGGACCAAAGTGCTTCACTGACTGGCTAACCACCAGATTGAAAGTGACAGCCACTGGCATCTCTGAAGATGTAAATCTTTAAAAGCATTGCACAAATATATTTTATTTTAAACCTGCAATGAAAAACGTTTGTCTCCCCCTCTGGCAGTGAGAGGAATGACATGAACACTGTCCATGAGCTTATGATGCCAAAGGGCCCACCATACTTGTAGGTGTTGTGGCCTACTCCATTGCTACAGCGATAAAATTCATTAATGTAGATTCTATATTCTAAGTAAGGAAACGTTCTGAAGGCCATACTTCATTTAGGCAGTTCTTTGTTTAAAACTGCACTAATTGTGTAACAGTGTATGAATTAATTAAGTGGTCACAGAGAATTATTCCACACAGGAGCACACCTCTCATTTTCCAACAAATTGATTGGTCAGAAAGCAGTGCTCGTCCTGGGTGTTCCCTGCCTTCGTCCAGAGAGATAACTGGGATTGGCTCCAGTAACCCTTTTTTCACGAATTTGGCAATTTGGCCTTGTGCCCCTAAAAAAAAATCTGCCCTAAGGCCACAGTGGCCTTGATGCCCCGCCCGCACTGCCCTAGTTGATTTTGCAGTTTTCTCCTCTGCCTCTTCCCTGTCAACATGGCTTTGAACAACGGAATCTTTTTATGCCATGAAGCCTGGCATGAACGGGCGGGCGGGCTACAACGACAGTTTGACAGTAATCTAAAGGCTCCAGTATACTCGCCGCTCTCGACCTGTCATGCGACAACGTGATCTCGCACACCACTCTTTTTTTTTCAGCGGCGCACGACAAACCGGAAACAGGTAGATGAACGAGTTCGAGGGCAGGTACAGGTTTCTGTACGATCCTTCAATGAAGGAACACAGAGATGCCAGAAGGTTGGAAAGGAGGAGGCCATATGCTGCAAAATTTGGAAGAACCTCCGCGATTTTTTATCTTATCTTATTGTTAGGTGTTATCTTATTGCAACGAGTGTATATATAGTTACGTTGTCGCGCGACAGGTCAAGAGCAGCAAGTATACTGGAGCCTTATTCCTGGCTAACCAGGAGACTTCATCAAACGCACAGGAAGAAGTCGCCGGGTCTGAGGTAAGAGTGTGATAAATTAGCGGGGGAAAAAAATAGATCAAAAGTTAATGTTAAATTTATGCAATACGCGTTGCTTGTACAGTATATCGCTACAACGTTGACCCAGTGTTTAACGAGCCTCAGCCTGGAACATTTTTGTCAACAAACGCTTGCTAGCTTGCTATCAAGCACCGGTGGTAGCCAGGTAGGCTAACACTGGTGGCTGGCTTCATTACAACATTATATTTACCGGTGTTTCGGATTAACATGGGGCTATGTTAACTGGCGACCATGAGCCGAATGCATCTGTGGTCGCCGTAGCTACACCAGATGTTGAAAACGGGAAGAAGAGATGTAGCTGTCCTCTGATATGCCTCTTCGTTCAGGTTTTCTCTGCACAAAACATACCTGATACGTGTTCAGTCTCCCTTTTGTGTAAGTGTGTTGCTGACCCTCAGTCGCTGTGTTGTTGCTGGTATATGTTGCTGGTTGTTACGGAAGATGTTGTGAACAGGAAAAGGGAGAGTTGCTCTTCCTGTGAATGTTTATCTCTAATAAAACTTTATTAAATACACTTACTCGTCTTTGCTGTCTGTATGAGTAACCGTGCAACACACAGAGGAACTATGGAACCTTTTTAGACAAAAAATAAAAAATATAAAGAATTACGGGAATTGAACTCACATTCGTTGAGGGGAAAAAAATGGCAATGCATTAACTTGCATTACACAAGATATCTGCGGTATAACCTATACTCTTCACAGCAGACACGCAGTCACCTCTTGGTCGCAGAAAGAGGCCAGATCAACTTGTGACCGCATTGTCTGTTCACCGTGTCTGTACTGTGATGGTTTCATAACACAAAAGCAGCCGTTCGAAACACTCCCCCCCCCCCCCCCCCCCCCA
>OMLP01046191.1:0-11102 GCA_900302685.1 Spondyliosoma cantharus
GTTCTGTCCGATCGTCCACATGGATCCTGTAAACACACTTTTTTGAAACCTGGTCTCAGGGTGGAAACATCAGAAAACTCCGCCCTCTGGTTCTCGTGTGGACGGTGAATCCTCATACTTATGGTATGGATGACTCCATCGCCCCACCCCTCCACCTCTAGCCTTCGACCTCTGAACCCCGCGACGTCTCATAACAACAACAACAACAATGGCGGACTACGTGCTTGTGTTGGTGTTTCTTGCAGCTTCCTCTCCTTGTAGTCGAGTGTGAGTCGCAGCAGCAGTTCCACCTCATTATCGCTCCACACAAACCATTCTGGTTTCCTTGCACTAGACATTTTCTTCTTCTTCTTCTTCTTCTTCTTGTGTTCGGTTTCTTCTTCTACTGTCTGTTTGTAAACAGCCACAAGCTTTCTGCTCATGCTCCGTCTCTTCTTCTCTGTTTCTGAGTTTCCAGCTCCACCTACAGGCCTGGAATATGAACTACAGCGTGTTGAGTCCTCAGAGGGATGATTCAGGCTGCTCAGGTGGAGCAGAGACACAAACTTTATAGACTTTATGTTCCTACTGATTTAAATTGAAATCACACACCCTGACATCATCTGACCTGAAGTGTTTTATTTCACAGTCCATTTCCACCAGCCTGTGTTCACTTAATTAGCTGTTAGTCGGTGTTTGGTAGGAACCACAGTGACTGGAGTTAACGACCAGCGGTGAGTTAGAGCTGCGGCAGAAAGGAAGAGGACATCAGTGTGTGTGAGTGATTGAACATGACGAGGATGAAGATCCTGTTCAGTCAGTCGCTACTGAAATAACACTTCAACACTTGCTGCTAACAACGTGAGCTCGTCTCTGCTGAAGGAGACAGGAAGCTCAGTCGGCTCTCTGAGGGAACCCCAGGAGAATCTACAATATTGTTCTGCACTGAAACAAGAACCGTGGCTGATTTATTTTCAGAAGCACCTCGGGGCTTTCTCTCCAGCTAAATAAAGTCCATGTAGCGTATTCCCAGATGGATCCCAGACTTAATGTTGTTTGATAAGTGCTCAGCGATGCAGCGCACAGCAAAGACGGGGATATTAGTTTTTATTGACGAGTGACAAGAAAATCTGCAGATAACAACATGAAGGATTAACGTCCTCACAGTCTGCCTCCTCCTGTCAGGTCTCACTCTATCACACAAACACACATCTGCTCCTCAACAGGCTCTGAACATGATCTCAACCATCACAACCAGGGAAACATCTCACACTCCACCTCAGCAGCCCTCTGAAGACGAGAGCGTTTAAATAAAAAGGCATGTAAATAAATTAAATCATGATTTAGCTGCACACAGGATACTGTGTCTGTCTTCTTCTCTGCAGATGTTCAAAGCAGATTATATATTTTATATCGTTGTCATCACGTCGTCTGTTCCTCGAGGCCTCCGTCCACTGAGAGAACACCGTCAGCCACGTTACGTCAGAGAGAGCAGGTTGATGTCGTAACATCCGTCCACCTGCAGCGACACCAAACACACAAACATCAGTTATTGTCTTCACTATCGTATGAAAGGCTGTGAACACCCAGACGTTCTGTGACTGATTGGACCTTTCAGGACCGTGTGAGCAGGCAGAATGATCTTGATTTAAGTTTCACTGATGCTTTCTTTCATTCTGACCCTGTTGTACCAACACTGTCATGTACAAGCTGTTTTTTAAACCCCAGCCGACCCGCTAAAAATAGATGACTGACTCCTTTCACTCCAGGGGATGAGTTTGCCTTTCTATTCTAGTTTTATTCTGGCGTGTCACATTTGTCATCGTGAACACGCTGCCGCCCAGCGATCCGTCTTCTTTGAACGGCCGCTCCGATCGCTTCGAGTTGAAAATCTCTCAACTCTCAACTCGACATCCTCCTCGCTCATCATCCTCCTCCTCTGATGTCCAGATGTCAGATAGAAAACAAACACAAAGTGAACCTCAGAGGATCAGCGTGGATCAAACAGCAGCAGCAGTCGAGATGCTGTTGTCATAGAGACGAGAGGCACGTGCAGCTTCTTCTCAGCGCCGCGCCCGAGCTCTTTTTGTTTTCGGACTCCTCTCAGCACTGCAGCACGTTAACAATCAGCACCTGACACGGTGAACACACAGCCGCCTCTGTGTCGACCGGAGAGAAGGTCGAGTGATCTGTGTGATTCAGACTCACGTCAAATCGTCCGATGGAGGCTGTAGTCTGGTTGGTCTGCATCACCTCCGTCAGAGCCCACATCTGCTGGATACTGGACGACACAGTCTGAGGGTCTGGGAGGCCCTGGAGACAGAAGGGAGGAAGGATGTCAAGCAGAGGAGGAGCCCGAGTGTCCTGCAGGATGTTTTCACCTTCTGTAAATGTATCTAATCAATCACAGTATATTATAAAACCTCTCAGATCCCCACAGACTGCTGACCTGACCTGACGTGTCCTTACAGTAACTACGACCTTGTTTATACAGACAGACAAACCCAAATGAGTACCTCCAGGTCAGGGTGCTGGCCCACCAGCGTCAGGTCGGACAGCCAATCAGAAACCTCCTTCTCTGGGTCCTGGAACAGAAAAACAGAGCAGGCAATTCTGACATTGTTGGAATCATTTCTTCACCTCGACTGCAGGATTTCACTTTGGCTCCATCTGGTGTTTGTATGAAGAACAACGACGTGGTTCTGATCCGTGTGTCGCTGCATCCCAACGATCCAACACACAGACCAGAACCTGACACAGAGAGGATGAACTGACAGCATGATGACGATGATTCACCAGGATCGTTTCATTAAAGACAAACAGAAGCGTGTTGATGTCTCATCCTGAGCCAGTCGAGTCACTATGAACAAGAGATCACTGAACTGAACTCTCAGCTCCATGAAGCTTTTTTCATCTTCCAGCTCCTTTCAGCAACTCAAATGTTCTGGTTCTGTCTCAGCGGTCCAATAAAAGCTCACTGTAAACGACCTGCTAGCTAGACCTGTGTACACGATACACAGAAAAAATAAAGATACAATAAAAGCCAGGAGCTTAATTACACCACAAATCAAACAGTCCACTGAATATAATAATGATGCTACGTACATAAAGCTAGCAGGAGCAGTTAGCTCCACCTCAGAGCTCATTAACTTCATTATTCTGACTTTAACATCTCACTGAGTTTCTGATTAATGTTAGTTTTGCTCTGAAAGTCAAAAGTTCTGAGTACAGAGAACTAACCGGCTCCATGTGAGGGTATATTCTGACGTCCTCGAGGCTGAAGGTGAGCCAGGCAGAGGACGGCTGTCTCAGGATCAGCCTCACAGACACCACGTGGTCCGGATCCACCTGCATCTGGACCAACAGCAACACAGAGGGAAAGTGCTGTTAGAGTATTTAACAGGACAGGAAATTACATGAGCTCGACGTGTGGAAATAACATTTGAAATAAATCAGAATGTAAAACCTTAAACCTCTTTGAGGAGGACGAGCTGGAGAGTGTTTTCAGACCGAGTGCTCGTTTGAGAAACAACTTGTTTTGAATTTTAAACATTTAATGGCTTTATTTTTCAATAATTACTGAGCATCCCTTAAGGCTAAATATGAGAAACAATAACCCATTAAGAGCGAATAAACATAATTTATATGATCACAATTAGCCTTTAAACTATGTCAGACTCAGAGCGCCATCTGAAGTAAACAAAAATGAAATCAGCATTCACCATCTGGCTCCATTTGCATAATGAATAAACAAGAAATAAATAGAAGAAATGAAAAATAACTCCGCTTGTGTTGTCTCCACATACCAACATTATAATGCTTATTGAGCTTTTCTTGCAGAGTCGGCTGGTTTACCAGCTGACACATCAGATGAACGACACTGAGCTCAGGCTGTGTTGGTTCATGTTCTGCAGAGCTGAGGGCAAGTTCAGCTGCAGCCGTGTCCAAGAACAGGCGGAGGAACAGCAAAACTGTAATGTAGTGTCTTCTCATATTACAATCCAAAGTCCAAATATTAAGAATTCAAAGTTAATTTCACTTTGAAATGATGTTTTGCATTATCAGGTGTGTCAGTTTAATTCACTCTCGTGGCGTAGATCGTCACTGTCTCGGGCCTGGGCGGCAGAAATGGTGACGTAAGAGTAAAACATCTGGTGACGCAACCAGGAAATGCTCCAGAGGCTCGACCGTCACATTTAACAATGGCTGACGTGTTAACAAGGTCTCTCTGAAGGACTCGCCTTCAAGACCACAAAGACCGAGTCCTGCAGAGGATGCAGACCTGAACTGAGACACAGCAGTGCAGCTGCAGGCTAATGCTAAGCTAGCTTTTTCTTTGAATGTGTGCTGGAAGTGCACAAGTTGGAGCAGATGGAGAGAAATAAAAAATACTGGGAGAATTCTGTTACTCCTGCTTGATGATCGTAATTGATAATTATGATTCATTTGTTATATAGAATCCAAATCATGACGCCCTTAAATTCTAATGCTGTTATAATATATCAGTGGTGTAAAAATGAAACGCTGTTTATCGATTAAAATCTCATGGAGGGAGATGTAGTTGTGGTGCTGCAGCCCACCTGCGTCCTGTGGATGGAGTAGTAGTCCTGGGAGCCTCTCTCTGTGTGGGGGTTGTCCATCAGAGGCAGGTCTCTCAGAGCCGTGCACCACTTAGCTGGAGTTTCCTGTCCGGGGCTCCTCCTCAACAAGCGCACAGTCACATAGGCTGTGTAGTAGTTCTTAAAGGTGATCTCCTCAATCTGAAACACACAGTGTCCCTGATGAGACACAGAACTCCAGCACTTTGTGTAGACATGCTAAACCCCCTTGTTGCTCCTGATATTAGAATATGATTTAATTCAGAATTGATTTAAATGTATTACAAATGATTTACTTCTCAGCATTTGAACCAACTTAAAATTAGATCTCACACTTTGAATATCAAGAAGGTTCCTGGTGACCTGCTGGAGGAAATGGAACTTAAAAATAATATAAATCAGACTCATTAAACCGTATTGCTGCCTTGAGTCCACGATGGGTCCCAACCTGTTGTTAGAGAAACAGAGTCGGCCAGATTACAGTATTAAACCTGGAGACGGCAGCGTGAAGCTCCGGGTGGAGATAATTCCTTCGTGCATTAACTTCCTCCAGGCAGGCGCCTTTGAAGCTCACAGCTCTGAGCTAATGAGGAGTCGCTCTGCATTAAAAATGATTTTTAATTAGGACTAAATGCTGAAAAGTAGGTCAACGCCCAGAATACATGAAGTCTCTCAAGACTGGAATCCAGTTTTATATTTAAACTAATGTTTTGTTTGTTTGTGTGTTTGTGTGTGTGTGTGTGTTTTGTGCTTTATGAGACGGCGCCGGCGGGAGGCAGCAGAAACACGGATGGTAAATAATATTAACGCTGAGGGGAAAATGGTACTTTAAGAATTTATTCTAACTGCATGCTGGGAGCCAAGAGAAACAAACTCTGAGGAGATTACACACATTCCTTCAGCCGTGTGCATTCTCCTCCAAAAGTTAATTTACTTCCAGTAATACAGTTACAGGCTGTCAGGTCAATGTGCAGTCAGACACAAACTAATAATGTTTTCTTTACAAGCTTTAACAGCATCTGAGCAGCTGCTACAGTCACAGACGAGATCCAGTTATGGTCCAGTATTATCCTGGTCGATGGAGGAAACCTGTAAGCTCATAACTCTGGAGGAATGTTGTTATAATACATGCACGCTAATGTTCTTTACCCCCATCCTGGAAAATAATGTTATTAGCTAACAGTAGGCTGCAGCTCACAAGGCTATTCAACTGTGAGCTATTAGCATCGTAGCTGTTAGCTCCCTGAGTCAAACACACCACAGTCCCCTGCAGCACACTGGACACTGACAGCTAACAGCTAACAGCTAACAGGCTCTCCTTCTGCTGATCCAAACATGGATGTGTTGTTCACAGTGTGAGTCCACCCCTTGAGTCGACTGTTGTATAAAGAAGAGAACGTGTCAATACTTGAGGTTAACTTTGGTCCGTGTGCTCAGATTGACGCAGTAAAAGTAGAAGATAATAAAGCATGAAACTCATTTAGAATATATGTTAGCTGGCAGGGATTTCTGTCTCTTACATTAACAGGCTTTCCAAACGGGAGCGTGACGTCTACAACACAAACTCCGGAGTGAGCCGGGTCTGTTTTGGTGTCTCCGATCTGCAGGTAGACCGGAGGTTTGATGGTGCAGTTCACCGGTTTGATGTCCTCAGCGTCCCCGCTCATCTTCTGGAACAAATGAGAGTTAAATTACACTCCATGATGATGCTGAGTAAAAACCAGGTCACACTGATGTAACCTGATGAAAACTTCTGATAACATCAAGTTCTTTCTGCTGATTTATCTCTGCAGCAAGTGAGATCTCATAAAACCACAGTTCCCCTTAGCTTCAGCTCAAAGCTGTTTGGACCTGCATGTAACTCTGTACGCTACCACGTGTGCGTACTGTTGTCAGTGTGTGGTTGTGTGTCCTCGAGGTTCTGCTGGCCTGCCTTCAGACCCTGCCGGCATTTGGATCTCAGTACTCAGCCAATCATTGTGCAGAGTGGAGGTCACGAACACCGGGGTTGTTTTTTTATGTGTTGATGAAAAGGTTCAAACTAACTCTGATTGAAATGTCCTTCATTAATTCTGACTGACACATTTATATAAAGCATTTATTCTGTTTGGGCTTTTAAACAGATTATAATCAGCTTTCTATGCTGCATGTAAATGTAGATAATGAGAATTGATTTTTCATGAATTAAATAAGAAGATATTTTAGCTATTCACACATTTATAGATTCTGTCTGATTATTTAAAGAGGCAGAATGAGGAGATGTCATTTTAGGACTTTAACACGTTAATTTGAACTGTTTTAAATGATTATTCAAATAATATTCTCCAGTCAAACATCCTGAAATAAGTCTGTTCACGGCTGACAGTCTGATGTTATGTTGAAGAACTGATGGGACTTTATTGCACGAGGCAAATTAATAAAAAAAAATTAAATTAATTTTTAATAAAAACAGTGATGACGTCACACTCTTCTGCTCACTGTTCGTGTGAACTAGTTCATCTTTGTCGACAACAACACTTCTGACGTCACTCCTGTGTGACGTCACGGGCTGTGCGGCTAGCTGCCTGTTAGCACCACGGACAGCGACGTGTCGGTGCTGAACGGACAGCAGAGCGCCTGCACGTTGACGCCAACACGTCATGACGTCAAACATACATGTCGCGATGCTGCGGATCAGCTGAGCGCGACACGACGACATTAGTTACTCTGATATCAACGTTAGCACACAAGCTAACAGTGCGGATACTAGCGATAGCACGGAAGCTAACAGATGAGTCGGCGTCATCGGTGAAATACGGGTCGAATAAACCCGCAGAGTGAAGCTGGGTCGGTTCGGTACTCACAGTGTTCTGTCAGAGTCAGTGACAGTTAAAGAACGACAGAGGAATGGAGAGGATGAGATGCTGGACGTCGCGGATGTTGACATGCTAAAGACGCTCTGTTACTTCCTGCTTGTAACCATGGCGACAGTGAGCGTCTTAAAGGGCCAGCAGCGGATATCCACAACATCATTCTGGATATCTGCAATAGAATTCTTATTAGGAGAAACTCCCATTTCAGATATGTTCAATCCAACTGTTACTAATCATAATTTTCATTTCAGATATACAAAATAAAAAAAAACTATTCCAGATATCCAGAATGTAATTTTCAATATCCAAAAATACATTGTGACTAGTAAAACTGTCATTATGGATATCCACTATATATACAGATATCCACAATATATATACAGATATCCACAATATATATACAGATATCCACAATTGCATTTTTACTCGTCATAATACGAATTGTGGATCCGTGATGACATTTTTACTAGTCACAATGTATTTTGTGGTCATCAGCTCAGTTCAGAGTGATCATGCTGGTGGCAGTGGCCTTTTAATAATCAAGCCACTAACTTGCATCTGATATTTGAAATACCAATCCAATAGCCAATCATTTCTATGTTTTTCAGCTTAGCATTTATCAAATATAAAAGGTTAAATTTTACTTCAGTGTTGAAGGTTAATTTACATCCCAACTGTTTTACTACACTTTCCTATTCATGGCAGCTGCTGCAGACCGGGTCATGCAGACCGGGTCATGCAGACATCGCGTGGTGTAGATCGTCACTGTCGCGGGCCTGGGCGGCAGAAATGGTGACGTAAGAGTAAAACATCTGGTGACGCAACCAGGAAATGCTCCAGAGGCTCGACCGTCACATTTAACAACGGCTGACGTGTCAACAAGGTCTCTACGAAGGACTCGCCTTCAAGACCACAAAGGCCGAGTCTTTTGATGGATGCAGACCTGAACTGAGACACAGCAGTTGTGACTTAAACCACGACCGAGCCGGAACAAGCTCACCTGAATGGAATGCAGCCGTCATTAATGTTAGAAATCCCACCTGTGCTTCTCCTGCTTTGACGAAAACATTAAACCTCATCCGCTGAACTTCCTGCCTGCCGTCTCCACCTCCGCTGCTCCAGAGTGACGATTGTCCTCGTCTTTATTTTTAAATGTTTGGTATTGAGGAAATCCAAAAGTAACGGTATCAGTAACTGTATTTTTTTTATTTAGTAACCCTGTTCTCCATAAAATATGATCCAGTTTCACACAAATTGATGAATAAAGTTGTAAATATGTGTTTTTCTGTGCAGTAATCATTAAAAACGTATCGCTCACGGCTGAAAGATCAAATTACTTGAGAGGCAGTTCCTCCGTACCCGACTGTTTCAGGAAACACGTAAAAAATGTAATTCCAGGATCGTTTATCTCGATCTGTACCAAAAGTTTCCAGGGTCTATTCTAGGCCGAGACCCGTCCTCCATCCAAGTTTGGTGAAACTCTGCTCAGTAGTTTTAGTTAAATCCTGCTGACAAACCAACCAATTAAAAAGACACGTGTGAAAACAAAACTTCCCTGGCAGAAGTAAATGAGATCTTCCAGGAAAATCATTAATTAGTCAAGTACAGACACAAGCAACCATCAGTAACCTGACAGCGTGAGAAACTGGTGGATCGATAAACCACAACAACTGGTCTCCACACATGACGATCAGAGGCGCTGCGATTCGTCCCTGCGTTCACGACGTCATCGAGGAGGCTCGTCTGTAACCGTGTCCTGATGTGGTTTATCATCAGGGTTCATTTTCAGGGAACGTTGAACTTCCACAGAACATTTGATCGATGTCAGATGAGTTGATCTGAGACAAACGTCTTGATGCAACATTAAAAAACAGGATGAAGTTTACGAACTCAGAGTTTAAAACATTTACACAGTCTCCTCTCTGAATTCTCTGTAGAAACACGATAAACAGCCTCTCTTCTGAGATTAGCCACATTTTGATTCCCTCAGTGTGAGTTTATTTGATTTCAAACAGTCAGAAACAAGAGAAGGAATCTTTCTTAATGCATCCCGTCTGTGCTGTCAGGGTGCCGTCATGTCACATGAAGCATCAGAGGAGGAGGAAGTGTCTCATCTTCACCTCGGTGTGAAGTTTTAAAACTCTATGAGCTGAGCAGAAAGAGAAGATTTGAGGGTGTGAGACGGTTAAATCAGCAGACCGTCTGCGGCTTTTGTTCAGTTTAATTCTGTAAATATTTGAAGCTGATCCAGGCGGAGGCGTCGACAGTCCCAGAACATCTTGCACAATGAATAAAAAGTCATTTCCTTTATCCATTCTGCTTGTTTGAACTTGTGTTTAATTAAATCCACAGTCTCACGCTGCGGGCCGACGCGACGCTCAGGAGGCTCCGCTGATTATTCCGGGAATGTCGCAGATAAATAAATGTTTACAGGCTGCTGGTCTTTTCCCTTCTGCTCGCTGTCTGAAGCCATCGACACACAGAGGTGGAGATAAACTAAATACGCTCACTTCATATATTTACTGTGATTCAGCACGGTTGAGAGATTTTCATTAGGGGAAATATCTGAATATTTTAATGTTTTATATCTGCATCTTTCTTTCCCCTCACTCCTCATCTTCTGTTCTTTGCTTCTTCAATTCTGACTGATTCCCGTCCTCGTTTCGCTGTTCTCTTCTTCTTCTTCTTCTTCTTCTTCTTCTTCTTCCGCTACAGATTTCAGTGTTTGCCTCCTCAGAGTGTCGGGTCATGAGAGCTGGTGTCAAACCGAGTCACCGAGCTGAAGCGCTGACTTTGATTAAACACAACATCCACTTTAGTTCACAGGCTGCAGTCGACTCGATCCAAGGTCGCTGTGAGCCGCTGACAGCACTCAAATATCAGCAGCCGTGTGTGTGTGTGTGTGTGTGTGTGTGAGACAGGTAGAAGCGCGACACCTGAGCACAGACTCAGAGGCAGCGAGTGTCTTTCCTCACCTCTGACGTCTCCAGCAGGCGGTCCAGATGTTGATCACTTCCTGTTGGAGGTGTTAATCTGAGGCGAAGACGCCGAGCGTGACGGCCGCCATTTTTCTCCCATGAGCCTCGTTCACCTCCATCCAAACCCTCACCTGCTGCCCGCCCTCCTGTCTGCCTGTCTGCCCTCCTGTCTGTCTGCCTGTCTGTCTGAAACAAGCAACTTTTTCACAAAGAGTTTTGGTGCATCAGCTTCCTGCCACACAAACAGCTGGAAACATCTGCAGATCTCCTTCAAGAACATCTGCTTCTGACTCCACTTTGGTTTAATTATTCATTGAACAGCGTTTGATGGATGTGGATTCACCGATCAACAGACATCTGTACCTGTAACACCGTATATATTTTAGGCTGCTGGTCAAAATTATTATATTCAAAACTTCTAAGTCTCCCAAACATGAAACACGAAGCACATGTTCAAGCATCTTCATCTCGCCGTGTTTAATTTGTAGAGACCGTATTCTGTGTATGTGTGTGTGTGTGTGTGTGTGTGTGTGTGTGCGTGTGTGTGTGTTTAATCTGCAGAGTGGAGTCATTTTCCCCTCTAATGAGTGTGTGTTCATAAAATGAGTCCTAATAGGATCAGTCGAGGCCTATAACAGCCCACAGTACACACCGAGGAACAGCTGGAGGGAATTCACTCTCATCTACCACCTCAC
>OMLP01046192.1:4026-27115 GCA_900302685.1 Spondyliosoma cantharus
ATGTCATATTTAGTCAGGTCGCCCCTACAACCCCAACTCCAAAAAAGTTTGCTTATCCTTTGACTCAAACTCAATCGAAAACAGTACAAAGACAATATATTTACTTATGTACTATGTAAATGTTGTATTGGTAAATATCATTATGAAATTAAGGTAATTATTGATTTTGGAATCAGATTTAAGTTATTTTCCAGTACACATAGAGTTTTACCCTTGACAGTCTCCTCCAAGCCTCCTGCAACTGTCAGAAAACTACAATAAATCGTCCTAATTTCTTGAGCGCTGATAAACAGCAACATCAGTTAACAAGTGTTAACTTTCAGCTGAGTCCCTCGGAGTGAGTCTGACAACCTCACAAGCCATGATCATAAATCCTTAACCTAATGCAAAAGATAAGCTGTGTAACGCCCAGTGAAATGGAACGTATCCAATTGTGGACTTTTTGCCAAATTATACCTGAGTCACTCCAGGAGATATTGGAGGGGCCCAGGTTTATTTAGAGAATAAACAACCTTAATTAGGGCATATTTGAAACTGTATACTTGAGCCAACTTAGAGAAGCATTCTTTTGTTCACTTGAGTCAGAGCAATATCCTTTGTTCCAGGCATCAATCCATTTCAATAAACTCTGCCTCTTATGAAAAGGCAGAAGGGAGCAGTCCTGAGGCAGGACATGAATGGATTAGCAAAGTCTATGAGGCCCTGATTCCCAGTGTGTACAAGGGTATGGAGTTTTCCTTGTCTTAAAAAAAAAAAAAAAAAAAAATCAGGTTCTGTTTGAGTGTAGGAGCTAAAGTAACTAGCATAACAGACTGAATCCTAAAACACTCCAGTATAGTTTAAATATTTTCTTTACTAGGCCCTGTAGCATTTGGACTTTAATGCATAATGAAGTCCAGCAATCTTTTAGAAATTAAGACCAGAAATACCACCAAAATTCATATTTGTGACCGAGTGAAATCACAAAGGACTCTATCATGCCGTCTGTCTGGTTCTGAGTTTAAGTCATTAAGTCACCTTAATGTTGAGTCTCCTTTAACTGTTGCTGTACAGAACATTGGTGTAGTTATGTGTGGGTGGCTTGGTCTCAAGGACACACACACACAACTTCCTCGATCAATTAGTCTCTGAGCAGCAGCCAATAGACTCTCCTGTCTTCACTCAGTGGCCTCTGCCTTCCTTACTCCCACATGTGCTTGCTCCGTGTCCGGCGTGTGCATGCTAACCGTGATTTGTTCATATGATTACAAGATTCCCTTTGCCTTTGACAGTTCGTATAACAAACTGATAGTTATTTAGACATTTGACTGTAATTTTGCATATTATTGCATAGAAAGAAGTAGGGATGTAACAATATCAAAAACTCATGCTACGATCATCCCAATATAAAGTCCACAATATGATATTCATAACGATATTAAAAAAAGGGGAAAAAAAGATGACCTGAACAATGTTCTTTAGTAATAAATGTAATGTGTACAGCATTTATTATTTCTAAACAATTAGCAATTATTACTTCCTGCTTTCGTTCTGTAGTAAAACAAATGTAGCCATGATTTTTTTGGCAATGAGTGATTGGACTATGTAGCAGTGTTTCCCACACATTCATTTATTTGTGGCGGTCCGCCACAAGATTGACATTGGCCGCCACATATGGATTTTCGATATTTGGAGCTGTGCGCCCCGTTCTCACTCACTCAAAACATACACCTCAAACATACACATTCACCCGTCAGTGAATAGCATGATGTTATATACTCCGATACAGTGGATGGTGGAGTTGTTTTTAGTCTGCCGGTAAAACCAATGAAAAAGAGGAGGGAGGACTATCTAAAAGCCGTTGGCTTGACTGTAACTTCCTCTGCAAAGAAGACGGCTGTCCTCATCTTCGAGCTCAAGCACCCGCAAAGAGTGCCAGGCCTTGAAGACAGTTTTTGTCATGGCCAAGCCATGTAATTACATCGCCATGTGATGCACTGGTGAATTTTCCCCAAAAGCTAACATTATGAAAGATGCGTCTGTAAAACGGTAATAAAAGACTCACAACTCTGCAAAATGACCCGCATTGAATTGAGCAATTCGGTCCAATACAATTTGGAGAGTCTAGAAGAGCTGCACAGTTACACTTTATCCCCATCCAAGTTAGCTCGCTAAACCGGAAGTTAGCCAACTTGGTCGGCGGAAGTCTCAAGTGTGCATGCTCTGTGGCACCCTAGCTGGACAGCCACCGCCACAATTAAAGTCTGATTCTCTGGGAAACACTGAACAGCAAAACAATATGGCAGTCAGTAGCAATCCCTCACTCTCTCTGGGTGTACAGATGGACTGCCAGAGCACCCAGGAGGGTGTGATATGGTCGGTCCCACCGATCTCCCTCCCTTTAATTGTCAAGTGGACTACAACAATTGCAACAATCTTTTTTTCAGCATAACTGTATGTTAAGTGATTTTCCGTATATGGAGCTGATGCAGCAGATTGTGAGCCGTAGTTTCCCCACTTGAGCTTGTTAGGTGAAGCAGATACGCCAGGGGGTGGAGAAGCGGCAGGTCGACTTGCTTGCTCCAGTTAGCGAGCCTAGAGTCACTCTTGCAGCAAAAAGCGGCTCCGGAGAATTAGCGAAGAGGTCAATGTGTCTGTGTGAGGTCACTACAGCTCAAACACGGCCAAAATCAGACATTACCGGAGCTTGTGTGAGGTAACAGCTTGAGTCAAGCACAGAGAACTCCACCAATGAAGCCAACCAACCAGTGGCAGGACAATGAGCCGGTCTTCCTGAGCAGTATGATTACCCCCTCTGCAGTTCAAAACGGATTTCCACATGACAGTGGCATGGCGGTATGGCGACATTTTTAAAATTGCAAAATTCAGTATATCGTTACATGCCTAGAAAGAAGCATTAAAAGGGGAGCTCCAGTAATCTGAAGTCTCATAAAAGTACGCAAGTGATATCACTAGAATCACAAGTCACAAGATACCCAGACTGTGGGTGCATTGTGATCAATCAATCAATCAATCCATCCACAATCAACCCCTTAGGCATATTGTAAAGCCCGTATTTAACATCCTCTTGCTTCTTATTTCATGTAACCTCACTGACTAGCAGATACGTACAGCTCTACATTTATAACTGAATGGGACTCTTTGGACTTGGACTTCTATCAAATGTGAGACATTTTGAACAGCCTGGTATAATCATTCACACTCCACAGGCTGAAACAGGTTCAGGTACTGTCATTAAATTCATACCTCTTACTAGGCTGGTCTGCTGTGCAACTGAAAAGGTAGGATAGGATACAATAGCCAACTTAGAAATGTAATGGAAAAGCAATGTAATAACTATGGTAACCAATCTTTAATGAAAGATGGCGTGAATGGTACATGAGACATGACGAAATCGGCCGTTGCTGATGGTAGACCGATTAAACAAAGGGTATGACTTTAACCCAGGAGGCCACTGTTTGTGTCCAGTGTGAAACCCAAATACAACAGTGAGTTATTTATAGTCCGCGTGGTGTGATGTATTTGTCCCTCATGTCACCTTGTCTGCCACTTAATTTCACCAATAAAAAAACAAAAAAACAGCTGCAGACGCAGTTTTTTCCCTCCTGTCAAATCATTAATTTTCCAGCCATGTTACTTTCATTTTCATGCAGTGCTGTTGAAAAACAAAAAGCTGAAGAAAAACACTGATGACCTCATGACATGGTAGCCTAATAATCATTAAATAGGCTCTGTGACGGAATCACACTGTCTTACACACGTCAAATACTGTATGCCCATGATAGAGAACATCTGTTTTCACGCTAAAGCAATGCTTCAGCTTCCATCACGACTGCTCCTTCTTGTGGACAGATAAATCATTGCAACCGTTTTCCACACATGCCGCAAGGCGTTACAATTCAGCCCCATGTTCATCGCGGGGGATCCAATTCCAGTCATGAGTCAACCAGGTCCGAGCACGGGCCCATCGCAGAGGAAAGAGAAGTTTTAAGAGTTTGACTCTCGTGCCACATTTAGACGCTATCACTGAGAAAGCGCTTAACATTGTCAGCATAATTTCATCGTCATTTCAACCTCTCCCATCTCCTGCTCTTCAGGTCATGCCTTTAAACTTTTAGTTTGCTTACAACAGCCATGCATCACTGATTTGCACGTAACGAGCTCTTTAACTTCAGTGACAAGTAGGTTGAGTGTGCAATGCTAACAAGATGCTAAATCGCGCATGACTCATCAGATTCTGATACCAAGGTTTCCTGCTCGAGCAGAAAGCCCATACAACACCACGAGCACAGTCACAAGGCGCACAACTCATCGACACACTGTCCAGTCAACATATCGATTGTTCCCATTTCACCTCAAAATTAATTTATGGAGGATCGCACAGGCTGTAGGGTGTCTGTCGGGAGGCCGGGATGAGGTAAAAGGAAATGACTTGGGCTGACAGTCAACTGAAAAGGAAAATTCTGGATAGATTTCAGGTGGAAAAAACATTCCCAAATGCAATAACCTGTTTTACTTTGTGTCTCAGACCAGGGCTACAACTTCAAACTCAAAAGAGGAAGGAAAGTTATATAAATATTTTCCATTTGTTCCCTTCACTCCATGCATTAGCCTATAGAGCGGTGCTGAGCAAAGTAGACTTCCTCTGCTCTTAGATATAACTTCACTTGTTTCCAATATTAGTATACAATTTTTGGGTTTCCAAACCACCTTTTAACACCACCTCCTAACATCATAAAAACAAACAGTTTTACAAATATATTATATCTAATTTCAATAAAACTATATCACCATCACTGAAAATATTAATCATTGAATCAGTTTGAGAATTTACAGGAAATTACTCAACAACAGTAGTGAGTAGTTTAGGTCTGGTTCCAGCTTCTCAAATGTGAGGAATTTACGCTTTTCTATGTTTTATCGCATTGCAAATTCAATAACTTTGGGTTTTGGACTGGTAGTCAAAATAATCGTGGAGACGAAGCAGGAGTGGGCAGTATCCCAGTTTTGTCACTGGCGTCACGTTCTGCTACATGAATTTTGCAACACTGTCAGGAATGTTTTAGCACATTAATAAATAAGGTTAAAGGTTAAAGGGCTAAACACACTTAAAACTAAAGTTACATCCAGTAACTACTGTCTTCCTCGATAATGCCCGACTCGTTAACACAAACATGTGAAAAGTAGACGAAGCAGCCCAATTCCTTAACTGTCATCTGCAAGAACCAGCGCAAATAGCACAGCCTCCCAACTCCCACTGAAGATCCTCGTTACAGCTGGAAAACCTTAATATGCGTGTGCCAATCATTTTACTTAATAATAATAACATAATGATGCATGGACGGATAGCAATGTGAATCAGCCCTGTTATGTGCCATGAATCACGCCAGACATTTTATTGTTGTGCGGTGTCTGTATGTGTGCAGAAGCAAAGCCACCAAGGTCAAGTGGGGGTTTCAGGCGGCAGCCCAGCTGAGGTTATCTAATTCCCCTGTGGTTGTCTAAGCTGCCAGGTTAGCCCCTACTGGTCCTTCAAATGCTCTGCTTTTATCGGCCGCTCCCAGCCAAAGCCCTTATCTCTCTATCACGTATCTACTCTTTATCTATCTCCCAGCCGTTTTCTGTCAAACTTCCAAACCATCTCACTGTCCCAATGGGGATGCTTTCCCATTTCGCAAATCCATCAGTCATCTCTCGTCTTCTTTTCAACCTTACTTCCTCCGCAACGCCAGCAACACTCACACCTCCGCCCCCTGATTCTCTCTGTCTCTCTCTGACAGCCAAGTCCTGATTGTTTTCCTGGTGTTATAATTACTCCTTATTAGTAGCTGTCACCTCAGTGAGCCATGATTATCTCAGCAAACTAATCATCCGTCCAGATATGATGATCAGACTCTCACCAACTCAAAACTTGTCAGTCAGCTGCCCAGGGTGTAACCCGAACAGTTTCTCAATGGCGTAATGGGGTGAGGTGTGTTTTAGCTGGGACAAATCAATGATCTGGGCTACTGATGCATTATGCATCGTGTTTTGCTGCGTCTCCTACCTGATGCACCTCTCAGAAAAAAAAATCATAGTGGCAGACTTGTCACTTGCTTTGACAGGTCCATCTTATTTTGATTCTTGAGAAAGCGCCAACTCCGCTGAGTATTAGAAATCTACTGAGGAGAACCTCGGAGAGAGAACAGTCGGCCAACTTCCCTTATGTCCCATCCCTCCTCTTCTTCACCCAGCAGGTTTGAGATCACTCTGTCACTATTCTCTCTGTTGTCTGAAGGTTATTCTCACTTCATTGATGTAAGGTGGCCATGCTATTCAAAAAAACAAGTCACAGGAGACAAGGCGGCAGGAAAGATGCAGTCCCCACTTATTACCATACGTCCTTCAGTCAACGTCCCTCACCACTCCATTATGGGACACTGTCAATGGCCCAGGGTGCTTCACTGTTGCTCATTGACTGGGTAAGAGGCTGGGGCATATGTGGAGAGATGGCAGAGTCGGGATGGATGACATGGAGGAGCAGGAAGCGGCAGGAAAAGTGAAAAATTATAGGTGAGGAGAGAGTGGGAGGACTGACATTTTGAATTGCCCGTTGATTAAAAGTGACAGAGGAGTTGGATTGGAGGGCAGGTGATGATGGACAATGGGGGGGGGGTAAAGGGAAAGTGGAAACTGTGGTGGAGGAAAAAGGGAAGGAAGGGACAAGGTGAATAGAGACAGCAGGGGATGGTTTGCTGTCAGATATGATTGAGTGGAAGTAATGCTGTCAGGAAGAGATAACAGTCTCAGGAGATGTTTTCCATATTGAACAGATTCACTAAGCCTCCGCTCATTGAGCAGCAATGCCGTTTACAGATGCCACATATTAGAGCAAAGCCGGGAACTTTGATTCTGAGATGCTGACTTTATTGCAAATGACACTTTTTGCCTGAAGCTCTTCAAGGGCTTGGTGACACCACCAGCAAACAGCAACATGTTAGAGCTAAATCCGTTTATTTCAATGGAATTGCTGCAATCAGCAGATCAACTAAATCTGCAGACATCTTATGCATAAAAATAAACTTTCATACATAAATACGCGCCATTGACAAATAAATAACAGCTTGCAGTTTACATGTACTGTCCGTGTCAAATAAATAAATCCAACGATTGAATAAACTGTTACCTACTGGCTGGCTAGTGACTGACCTAAGTTGCTAAATGCCTATGTCACTACCTGCTGGTTAGCAAGGTAGCTAGCTCAGTTGCTAACCAGATTGCTAAATACCAGTTAGACAACCAGCTAACTTTTAGCGCTTTCTAACTGGCAAATGCAAGCATGTTCTCAACTGGCAAGCGTGTCACTAGTTAGCTCACCGGGTAACGTAGTTTGCCAACTATACCTGCAAGAAGTCACTATAGCCCCCCAAAACTGTGCGTTTTACCTGGAGATGTGCAATGTGTAATGTTCCATTGAGTCCATGTGTGAACAGAGCAGGTCGGAGTTCAAACACTTCACAGGGTCACAGTGGGTATGTTCATGAGGTTGCATGGAGTGTAGTTGCTTCCTACTTTTTCTGCTTGTCTGTATGTTGTAACTGCCATATTGCCGAGTTGATATTGCAGATACGTCCAAATTAAACATCAATGCAAAAATGTGTAACGAATGAGTAATTGTCCTCCTGCACGCTCTACCAAGGTTTCACTATTGCCCTAACCATGCGTTTCCAGTAAGCAAGAACATGTTTGACATAGTATTGTGTGCTACATGTGTGAAAAGGCAACTCAACAATGTCCGATCCAAAGGACATTGTCCAGAGTTCACATGTTAAAATGTATTATGTCACCAAGCCTATAGCGCCATCTCTTTCACAGTGCCAGTTTTCTAGTGTGACAGGCCTGAAGCTATTTAACTGAATATCTAATCAGTATTATATTTACTTAATTTTTATGTATAAGAAATACTTTCTTCCATATTGTAATTTGACTATTGCTACTACTGTCTTCTCCATATCTCCTTTCTCATTCTTTCAAGTATTTTTCTCCTTTTTTGAGAGTGTTGGACTGTAGAGTCTCGAAACAAATTTATGGTCTTGACCTGCAGTATATCAATAACACTGGCTTGACTAACACGAAACGCTTCCAACTTGGCCCTCATATAAGAATCCATAGCTAAACCAGATTGCTTCCATTACCTTTCAAACATTATTTTTGAGTTTATTAACACTGTAAAGGTGTGTGTTTTTTTTCGAAAACTTACAAGAAGAAAAGGAGATGGTGGAGCAGAAGTACAGCAAAAGAGCAGAAAAATCCCATTTCAGTTCAACAAATGTCTGAAACAAGTTGGTAAACTTATTGATTTACCTCTGATGTCCCGTGGCACTCCAAGAAGGTGTAGGTCATTTCACCATGTGCTATTAATTCTTAAATATCCATTTACTCACAGCTTTACCCATTATGATGTTGTTTTGTAAAGTCCTCCAGGTACTATAAGTAATATATATATATACACCACTGTATTTCCTATGAGGGCAAGATGTTGTTTTGTCAAACCCTCCAGGTACTATAAGTAATAAAGCCTAATCCCCTGCACCTTCACCGTACAGCAGTCTGTGCTGCTGATTACCCACTTACAGAGGATTACGCCCACTTTGCTACACATTTTAAAGACTGCCAGATTCCCTAATGCAGCCAAGTACAGTAATTAGAATGATAAGTGTAGCTGCGAAAATGAAATCCTTTATCTAGCGTTCATCACTTACTTCAAGTGTGGATTAATAGGCTTATATACACAAAGCCAGGTGTTACCAGGTGTTCGCTGATAGTCTGGATTTACACTATCCTGCCATACAGCAGATCACAGCCTTTTAAGCTGAAGCAAGAAAAAGCACTAAATTGACACTATAGCCCCATTCACACTGCCTTTTCACGGTGCTTTATTCTGCCACGCTGTCCGTATGAAAGTTACAGAGGCAGAATGGGGGGACAGTTCCGTTCCACCTCTGATGCCCCTGCGGAATCTCTGAAAAGGGCTTACGTTAGGCAAATTTAGTCTTCACTAGTTGGTATTTACCTGTACGTGGTTCCACTGTACGGTTGCCATTTTGGTCCATGAAGATGAATCTTCCCCCAGTGAAGTCAGAGCCGTAGTCAGACAGGTACAGTAGTGAGGTGTAGTCAAAAGAGCCATAAGTCACCTGACAAAGAGGGAGAGAGGGAGAGAGGGAGAGAGCACCTACATTAAAACATGACTGTTCACAATACACTGACATTGATACCAAGTCTGTGTGTAATCACTTAACAGTGCAGTCGGATCGAAATGCTGAAATATTTGAATGACAAATAAAGAAAGTCTAAGTATCAACAAGGAACTTTCATTTTTGGTGAGTCTGGCGGCCCCTCTGGACAAAATCAGTAGAAGGATCACCACCTCTAATAAAGATCTTGATCTCAATTTGGCAAGTGCTGGCCTTGCCATCGTCTGGGAATACAGAAATGTTCAGTGCATTTCCACCGAACCCCAGAGCAGCTTCTTTCCTCTCTTCAATTCATCCTCAGCACTCCGCCAGTACAAAAAGGAAAAAAAGAAAAGGTACAGTGCATTCAGACAGTATTCAGACTCCTTCACTTCTTCACATTTTGTAATTTGCAATTCTTAAATGGAAGAAGTCTGGAATTCTTCTTAGAGCAGGCCGCTCGGCGTAACTGAAGAATGGAGGGAGAAGGGCCAAGATTCTCTGGCCTGATGAAACCAAGATTGAACTGTTTGGCCTCAATTCTAAGCTTCATGTTTGGAGGAAACCAGGCACCGCTCATCACCTGCCCAGTACCAGCCCAAAGGTGAGGCATAGTGGTGGCAGCATCATGCTTTGGAGTGGTTTTCAGCAATTGTTCAGGGTTGAAGGAAAGTTCAATGGAGCAAAGTACAGAGATATGCTTAAAGAAAATCTGGTCGAGAGCACTAAGGACCTCAAACAGAACAATAACCATAAGCATACAGCAAAGACAACACAGGAGTGGCTCAGGGACAACTCTGTGAATGTCCTTGAGTAGCCCGGCCAGAGCCCTGACTTGAACCCGAACAAACATCTCTGGAGAGACCTGAAAATGGTGTGTAAACTGCTCAAAAAAATTACGGGCACCCTTAATTGTCACAGTATAACACCAAGTCAGTTCAGGGATATCAATCTGTCCATTTAGGACTTCACTTTTTGCACATTTTGAAATGTTGCAGCCTTATGCTTAAATCATTTTTTTCGTCATCAATCTACACTCAACATACCACAATGACAAAGCGGAAAAAGAATAGTGGAAAGTCGAAAAAATGTTACGGGTAACTCCTGAATTGATAGAAATGCTTCGGATTGAATTTGATGTTTTTTACCAGAAGCTTCATAAAGATCACTGCGATTGAATGTAATATAGCAGACATCCCTGTTGGTTTTTAAACTATTTATGTATTGCCATTACTCATTGAACTGTTGAGGCATCTGTCACAAAACTGATCTGTTTGTTTTCTTCTCTTGGCAAATGAGGAAATGGATGAAGGAGAGATGAAAAAATGTTATTAGCACACATTAACTTTGCTTATGATACTTCTTGGAAAATAGCCTTTTGGCTCTTACCTCCATATTAATATGTGTTACCTCATCGTCTCCCTCTGCCCCTCGACAGCTGGAAATATGTGATCTGAAAGGACACAATCCCATCTGTCTCTCCCGCCATTTTGGGACTTATTGGATAACCCAATTTAAATGTAAATGGCCCCTGACGTCTTTGGTGGTGAATTTTCTCCCCATCGATCATACTGCTGATAGAGTGTCATAGCGGCAGTTGTAAAAGGGCAGCACAGAAAGTGTTTCATCTCGTTCATGGCAGGGATAAACGACCTTCATAATTAAACTAAATGATATGTGCAGACATTAATGTCAAATGTAGTATTTTCATTCAGGACCGGGGCCTGTCTTGCAGTTCAAGGAAATTAGTACACCATGCTGTTAATACAGTTATCATCCCTGTAAAATTGCCTCCAGACTTGGTTTGTAAATTGGAACAACAGCACTTGAATCTGTTTGAAAACACACTGAACACGAGACTCGCCAAAATTACACCAAGTAAGAACGTACATTTCTGGCTCATACATACAGCCATTAATAAGACCCAATCTTGTATCACAATATATAATATATAATGATTATTAGCGAGAATTGCACTCAGTAGAGCACATACCCCCGCCAAGGCCCAGTAGTCCCTTTCAATTCAATCAGCCTAATCCCACATAAAATAAAACATTTAAATCAGCTGTCCTGATTTGTATTAGGATCTGCATCAAAGTGTACTCATAGACACCAGCCATCTTAATAAGCCCTGATGTTTCGCATCAAGATCCACGCATTATTCCATGAGAAATAATGTTGTAAATGCCCTATTTCGCCTTATTAGACAAACTGAAAAACCAAATCCAGGAGTTAATGGGGTGCATTCTGGACATCCTGCTGACAATCCAAAAAACTAACGGACGTAGGCGAAAACATAACCTCCTCTGCCCAGGTAAGTATTTACTGGACAAATAGAAGGTACATACTCAAATCTCCTATAATGTCAGATCATTTACGTCCAAACTTTCACTACGAATGCAACAAATTCCTTAATATTAATGTATAAAACATGAAAAGGTGAATAGAAAACACTTGACGGCAGCAAGGAAGCCACGCTTGCGCGTTGGGTGTTGTTAATGAGGTAGCCTACCGAAAACCAGTGTGATGCCAAATGACACCGGCCTCAACCCAGTGCACTACCAAGCTTTCACCCAACAATCTCATTAGCACATTCAGTGCATGTGTCCTGCTTTTTCTCGAATGTAATTAAAGGGGTTGAAATCGCTAAAAGAAGCTTCCTGTCTCTCAGTCCCTGCTGAGCGAGCACACCTTGCCACAATATTGCTGTTAAAGAGCATAATTTGTTGCACAACGAAAATTAATGATAGAGAACAATATAAAATCACAGCAGATGTTTTTCTATCTTCAAATGATATGCAGGATATTATCATACCACATACAACTTCTCCACTTACTAGCAAATGTGAGCAAAAATCTTTTTATGTCTTCAACCAACTTTATAAGGTTGCAGTAATATTTGAGCATCTTCTAGCACAGTGTTTTCATTTCTCAAACACTTCCTCATCAACTGAATGCTACCTGCCCATCACCAAACAGCAGCTAGACAAAGCTGGCAGCGAAAAAAAAAAACATATAGTGGAGCATTTAGCAGCCACAGAGACATATCTTTCACAGCTGGAATTGGTGGAAACAAAATCAGAGCTCTTCCAAATGTGCCAGGGGCGAGGAAGTGTACTGTGCTCGAGCACGCTAGTCAAACAAACTGGACTTTAGGGGGTCAAATGTGCCTGGCCACGGTACAGATAGTGGGACTGCGCCATTAGTCATGTCTTCTGTGTTGTTCTCCATTGTGCAAGAGGTAACTGTGCTCAGGCGGCGGAGCAACGCGAGTGCAGAATTAAGAATAACTAGAATCTTGGCACAGCAAGATCGAAACGCGGTGGTTGAAAAGATTGGAAGAGGATCCAAAGGGGATTTGGTTAGCACTGACTATACATCCTTGTTTTTTTAAAAGATAATTATTCAGACAAAAAATTAAAATTACTTTCATTTAGAAAATGATCAAAGGTCTCCACCTATTTTCTGCAGCTTATTTGGATTTCAGGTCCGGTTGGAAACAGACTCACAGCCCTGCTTTTTGATGTCAGATAGGCATTCACCCGACGGAGAGCACTAGTGCTGTATCAAAGACAGTTTCCCCGCTGATATGCTTTTTCTCTTACCATCAGGACTCCAGACAGTTCAAAACCGGCATTCCATCTACTAAATAGCCTCTAGAATTAACGGCCTCATCTACAGTTATCCATTTGGTGCTCAGTCTCCTGATGCACCTTTTGAAGGATAAACGTGTTTCAATCAGGTCAAACCAAAGCTTCTTCATCTCTAGAATCAGATCTTTGCTTAGTAGCTTAGTTCCCTGGCTGGTAACGACAGCCACTGTCAGCCTTGCTTTCAGGTACAGCCGGTCCATTCAAGATATCAAGATGATTCAAATTAGCCCATTTAATGTGAGCAAATAACGTCTCAGCCATGTCATCAGAACCCCCCCCTCCCCCCACGAGAGCAGGTGTCACAGCTCTGTTTATGTGTGTTACCTTATCTATGTGTGGGTGCCAGTACTCGTCGTGTTGGGTCTTGGCTCCTGTGCTGTTGATTCTGGAGAAGAAGGTGGGCTTGGTGAGGTACATTAGAGTCGGGTCCAAACCAAACGTCTCAGCAATAACTGCCTGGATTCGCCCACGCACATCTCTGATGGTGAAAAACAGAGATAATATTTCAGATTCCAATATCTAACTTAATTACTTGAGGAAGTACGACTTATGTAGACAATACAGTGAGTAACTACGGGCAACTCTCGTCAAGAGGAAATGTCAACTGCGGTTCAGCATCTGAGGTTATGTGGAGAGCAAATACTTTGACAATATCTTTACATCCAAGTGTTCATGTTTCTCACTTTACCGATCATTGCTCAGCTTTTGATCATTCAATACCTTTTCAAATAAACGAGAACACTATCGAGGCATTCTAACCGACTATTTTTGCCATTGTTGTGGACAATATACCATCATTTGAGAGTGTGTATCTAAAAAATGTCGGATATCACATTTTGTAGCAAAACTCCAAAAATATGCACCTAATGCATGGCTGATTTTTAAATCAAGTTTCCTTAGTCACCTGTAAAGCTCGAAATCCTCTTGTGTAAACACATCACCGATCTGATCCCCAAAATACCTGTAGCCACATCAAGGCACACAATCACAGACAAAAAGTCCCAGACACAGACAAAGCCAATCAGAGACACAAGAACAGACACAGCAGAGAGAGAAAGAGCAGAGGAGATGGGATCTGTTAGCATAAATTAAAGTCTCTCGCACGGCACAGTGCACCATTACCCAGACGGGTGTGCAGCCCAGCTGTGCAAAGAACAGCAGATAGTTAAACGTCTGGCTGCTCCACATGAGGGCGTCCCCAGCGGAGGGTGGAGGGTGGGAGCTCGATCGTCATCACTTTGTGATTAAAATCAGCCACCTAGTCCCTGAGGACATGATGTCAGCCACCTGCCCGGTGGGACAAGAGAGAGACGGGAGGAAGCTGAGGGTGAAATGAATGAAGGGAGGAGGTATAGGAGAGGGAGAGAGGGGCAGATGATCCAAATACAAATGGGTTCGCTGGCAGTGATGAATGAGGGCCGCATGGGTCACTGGATCTGTAGAAGACAGCTCACATGGACAAGCACCAGTAAGATTGATGACTACATCTGTATTTTGGTGGATACATTTCTGTAAATTTTACATATCATGCAGGATATCATTTGTACAGGACCAAAAAAAGTGACACAGAGAAGAACGAATGCAGACAAAGTGAACTTTCCAACCTGTAGATGTTGACAAACTGCTTTCCCATCGACAACGCTCCAGAGTGCAGGTCCAGTATGGAAGCCTGCAGGTCACAGGAAGAAATTACAAATCGGTCGTACAAACAAAAGTCGGTTGTTGACAAACAAGCGTTGTTCCCTCTGAGGCCTTTTGCGGCGTTCTCACTCTGCCCTTTACTTGTTATTGCTCGTCATCTCCTATGAGACATGCCTCTGTTTTTCTCAAGCCAGAAAATAAGTCATTTTTCTCAGAAGTCCTCCTTTCGCTTCCCCTCCCTTCACTAAATGGCTTTAACATTCCATAAACAGTTCCTTTATTGGCAGTGTACCAGGCCTGCTGAGGACAGAGAGCAGGGGGTAGGGCATGCCAGGGACGCCGCGACATCTCAGGACGAGAAGACGAATCCAGGTTGCATCTGCCAGAGTGGCTCGTCAAGCTGGAGCTCTGCTTACTGTGCCAGGCTGCCCTCTAGTGTCAAGGGGGCTCCATTACAACAGGGCAGTCTGAGTGAAGTCAGAGCATACTGCATCTTAAATCCGGGCAAATATAAAAGGTCCTAGACTGATACTGGTAGCATTCTTAAACGGATGTGCTTATTTCATTGTGGACAACTGTCTTACGTGGGGGTCACAGTTTGGTGTCAGCAGCTGCAGACTCATTACACAGTATGACGGTTAACGGGGAACTTAAGTGCGAGTTCTGCATGGATAGTTTTAGCCGCACACGGTTAGAAATATCTGCTCGGTTGAGCACAACAAGCTGATTGGCATGCAGGTCAGTCACCCGTCGGCGAGCGCGAGTGAAACGTCGGAGCTGGACTTATCCACCTGCATCTTTTAAATCAGCTAAGTGGGATCAATTGGGCTTCCCAGTCAGCTGAAGCTTCTGAACCGTACTGAGCTGTGTACGAGCCAAAACAAGCTGTGTATAACCTGCGTGCGGTTAAACACCTGCTTTATTCAGTTAACTACAAATTCTGTATACACGTATACGAATTGAATATATATATATTTGACTCTACTGGTAAAGGACAAGGCTTGTGGCATTCCATCTCCTCGCTACCGTCAACAAATCCCATTCAAAGACCACATATTAGTTCTGATTTCTCATTTTTTAGGTAGGCCCTTTTTAGATGGATGAAATACGTTTTTTCTGCTGACCCTGTCCACATCAGTGAATTGCTTACCTACCTATCTAGTACTCCTCCCTGCATCTCCAAACTACTGTAGTAGATGACACAACCCCTCTTCAAAAAATCTGAATCAACCCTTTTAGACAATCACTGTTAGGCGATTGTCACGCGTAATTGGCTAAATTAAATATTTTTTGTCGGTGCCAGACCAACCCTAGCTCGCAGTCTTTCACAGGATGTCGGCTGCGACTGGGAATAAGATGCTACGGACTGAATTCCAGAATGCAATCAGGGTGTCAAAAAAAAAAACCAAAAAAAAACCAACACACACTATGACCTCTCCTCTGTTCCACACCGCAGCACCAACATCATTCCTCTTTTTCCATGTTTACAGACGAGCTTAGAACAGAACCCTCTGTTTTGATTGGTCAATGTTTGACACATCATGGAAAGCATATCGATTCTAACATGTTAGTCGTTCTGTCGAAGCATCATTGGGGCAAACCATATGCACATCAGCCAGGGGGGGAAAAAATGACCAACTGACGCATTCAGCTGGCATTTTAGTTGCCGACGCCACATGTTTGTCTGTCAGGACGGGCTGTTACTGAGCTGACATCACCTGATCTAAACACAGCAAAAGATGCGGTGAACAACTGTTTGCTGGACACTGACTAACTACCATGCCTAGAAAAAGGTTTACATCTTACATCGCAGGCAGAGAGCCGGAGACAGGGAAAGTAGGACACATTGAGATTCAGACGGACGTGTTCACGCTGCTCAGCGCATTGCTTTTCAAAAGACAACCATCAATTCTTGGACGTTGGGATGTTCTTGAATGCACCACAATGAAGGCTACAATACAATAACAAAGGATTGACTGTGTTTCTCTTTTGCTTTGGACAGTGGTCAGAAGAAAAGGTTTAATGTGTACAGAACCACACTTTGGCTCTTAAAAAAATAATGCAAGGAGAGGCAAGTGACTCGTAATAGACAAACACTTGAAACAAGGTATGCATTTATCTCTGCCTTCCTCTTCATTTATTCCGACAATTTAATTTGACGTTATACTCACTCCTCCCTCTGACCCAGCCAACGCCAGCCCTCTCTCAGCCAGCCTGTGTGTCGGAGACAGGTAGCATTTAAAAACCATTCAGCTGCGAATGGGGAAAACAAGTGATGCAGAAAAGCAGAGTGAGATGCAACACACGGCACTTTCGTATAACAGTGTTTACCTCCTGAGAGCCTGAGCTTCCTCCCTCGTCACCGCGCTGTCCGTGACTGCACGGCCACACTTCTGAGGGGTGCATCCTGGGAGAGAGACATGCGAGGGGAGATTCAGATAATAGCAGGGTGTCTTGGTACATGCAAACTACTCTGAAGTGAGAGCAGAGAGAGAGTTCTGCTCATTAATGCAACAGAATTCTTCCGTCCAACCTCTACAAATGTTTTTTTTTTATATATAGCTCAAAGCTTGGTCTTTTCTTTAGACACGGGAGAGGAATTTGAACTCAAAGAAGCCCACACGTTTAATATGACAAGATTCCAATTTGTAGTCGTCTTTCCATCGAGAAAAGTCTGAAAACTGTTTTCAGATTTCACAGGAGATCAGGCAGATAGTTATATCCAGTCTGAACTGAAATAAATTGCGTTGGGCATTTTAGGGAATACATAACACTTTGATTTCAATACAATAAATATTTGAGCAGAATGTTTCCTTTTTATCATTTCCTTGTACCATTTATATCCAGCACATTGGAGTTTTAAGAATAGGAAATAAGGAATTCTGCCTCTGTCACCCATCAGCCACTAGACTGTGTTGTGGTCACGAGTTGAAACAGTCGATCAAAAGGAAAATCAACTATGTTACAATTGTTTTGATAATTGATTCGTTGGCTGAGTCATTTTCCAAGCAAAAATGCTGCACATTTTCTGATTCTACATTCTCAGTATTTCCTGCCATTTGTCTTAACAATAGGTCACACGCCACTACTTTCAAAGCCGCAAACTCTCTGCCTATTGTTCGCACTATGAAACTTGCCGTCTAGTATCAGGAATCCTATAGTCGTGGTTAGCACACTATATGACTGATCAGGGTGTCACACATTACAAAATAAAGCATGTGATACCTGATATGGAAAGGCAGTCCATGTTGTTAATGTGTTGGTTTGCAGCAAAAAGAAAGGGAAGAAAAAGAACCATCTTTGTACAGTTCGCATATATCGATTGTTGCTCACGGGAGCGAGGACAGACTTGCCTCTGATCTGGGGATTTACGTGGGCAAGTGGAAAATAAACAAGGACTCAAATCCTGTAGTGTGGCCATAGCTTTATGTTAAAGTAAACAGAATATCTTTGGGTTTTGGACTGTTGCCTGGAATAAACAATGATTAAAAAAAGGGTCGTTCAAAGTGCTTTACAACACTTGTCACATTCTCAAAAACATTCATACGCTGATGGTAGAGGCTGCCATGCAAGTTGCCACCTGCTCATCAGAAGCAATTTGGGTGCATTGACATTACCTGCCTAAAGGACGTATCTAATTTCATTCGTTATTGATCAGGCTACTTTTTATGACCCATCCCGTCTGATCCAGCGACTGAGATCCGCGCACACACACAGAGGGATGCACATCAGCGCTCCCGCTATCATTGAACACTTTATAGCTTAAACGATGAGAATCATGAAAAACAATCTGCATGTTAATCGATGATAAAAGTAAGTAACTCCTGATCCTCAAAACAGAAGTCGTACCAGGTCTGACCTGTGGCGTTTCCTTCCGACACATGCAAGTTTCAGCTGAATACCACTGAATTAACACAAAGGCTAAAGCAGCACCGGGTTAAACACACAAAGAGAAGCGTAAACACACATCTTAAGTTTACTCTTAGTTTTTGACACACTATCATCTCATATGCAGAAAATACAATCAAGTTATTAAACTATGAGACAGTGTGAGCAGAACATTTTTTTGTTAGACATTTTTCTTGGGTCGAAAAAAAAAAAATATTTCCCCTTGTGGTGTGAAAAAGTAATAATAATCAGACCTGCTGTTTCTATGATGATATTTTCAACTTTTTTCATGCCAACTGATTAATTAATAAACATCCTCTTTAGTAACGAATAGGGCGAATAGGAAGCAAATAGAGCCCTATTTATTTTTCCTTCTGCACAATTCTTTATCTAATAAATGATGAAACTGACGATGAAGATTTATGTAAAAAAAACAAAAATAATGACAAAAAACATCATTTTAACAGGTTAATATGCGACCAGTGTTGTGTAGGCCACGTCTTAAGAGGCCTTCTGAGGTGCTGTTACCACAGTAACTTTACATGGAACACACAGTATCTATGTAGAAAGCCAAGTGTGCATGAGATTTCATAGTTGTAAGTGTACAAAAACTACTTAGTACTGGCTGCCAAACAATGCTCTTTTGGTTGCAACCATTATTTCAATTTATCCACTGATGAAATCTGCAAATAGTAATATTATGGACAAGTAAGCTTGTGCTATATTGCCATCTAGTGGATGTTCCAAAGCCGGTTCCTTGATAGGAATAAGGATAAAATGGTTTGAATTTAGTTTTCACAATGTTCACACAAAGAATACGTAATTCTTAGCGAATCATACTTTCAATTTTATTTTTAGATTATAGTGTTTGCTCTGATGTAACAGGAATTCAGAGAAATTCAATATGACTGTCTTTAAGAAAACAGTGCGTTTCACCTCTTAGATCGTGTAAAACTACTGAAAGCCAGAGCAGAACCCAACACCAGGAACATGCCACCGGATTACATGATATGCATCAAGTAGACTTGGCTATATTTGGTCCTAATCATGTTTGCACAGCGGACAGGTGTGAGCTGATATCCTGACACAGCATAGTGCGGAGAGCCGAGTCTCACCTGGATAACGTTTGTAGTTCTCATAGTCTTCAGAGCACTGGACGGTGTAGACTCTGGGCTGGACAGAAACGAGCTCGCTTTGGCTAACCAGTGTTTCTGTGATCTCACTGTCCAGAGAGGCCATGTACAGCCACAGAGTCGCCCCGAACACAGTCAGAGCGACCAACAGCATGGCCACAGGCCCTCGGTAGCCCCTCCATGCAGATCCCTGCCGTAATGCATTACCTCTGCGTAGGACAGAAAAAAGATCAGGTGATCAACTGAATTTGACAGATTCCTGGAAATGCCCAACCCACAAGCACTTGTACACCAAAGGGGACTCCTGTAATTGCCAAGTGCTACTCGGGAAGAACGGAAATTATGATTTGATGATGACAAAAAAAATACATAAATCTACATTTTTTTGTTTAAGAGAAAATTTAAAAATCCAAATAGCATAACAAATTGGTGCGATTCTCATATCAAAAAAACAACAACAAACCTGAGTCCGTTTTAAGAATTCTCCTGCTCTCATTGGACCCTGCATTACTTTATTGTTTGTAGATGGCATATGATATATCTGGTGTAGTAACTGGACCTTGGCATGATGCAAACTGTTTATTTTCTTCCCTCTCTGCCATGTCATTATTGCTGGACAACCCCGTGTACCTGGCTTGTGTCCCGTCCGTCATGGCGCTGATTCCACTGTTCACACACTCACTTTTGACCTGCTTCCAGGGACCTACCTAGTCTAGGCCAAAGTGTGCCATGCTTGAGCAGGCACAGAGCGCTCACACTAGTCAAACAAACCGGATGTTGTGGGTCAAACGTGCTCGGGCACCGTACGGATTGCCTAGTGTGAGTGTGCCTCATGAGAAATTTATATTAGGGCTGTCGATCGATTAAAATCTTTAATCATAATAAATGAGGCCCCTTACATGCATTTCAGTCATGAACCCTACCGAGGGTGTGGCGTATCCCTGGCTACACGCACGGGCGAAGAAGAAAATCTGGTTTGACTGACAGTAACCTGAGCTGCAAAGGTACACTCAGGTCAACGCTAAAGCACTGACAAAGTTCACACACCAGCGAGCGCAGAAAGAAGAGGCTCTGACCCGTCTTGGCTGTCAGAGAGGAAATACTCCTCCTGGCTCTACAGGACAGATATAGGTAAGATTTGGTGTAAAAATAAATAAAAACCTTAAATCATTAAACCACATTATGTTGAAGCACTCAGACCACAATTAAAGTCAATGGCTATACCGTGTGTATATATGTGTGTGTGTGTGTGTGTGTGTCTATATCTAATTATTATTATTTATTTTGCATATTAGTTTTCTGTAGTAATTTGACCTGTTTTCGTTTTCTTTATGCATTTTGCCTCAGAGTACATGTGATGGGGAGGGTAAAGGGAAAAAACACGCAACACGGATTCTTGTCATATTGTGTCGTCGTACGGTGAAACGAAAATTAAAAAAAAAAAAACCTTACTTCAAAAGCTGTCTTTGTTTTGTCGTTGGAAGTTGAGCAATGGAAAATAACTCATTTAGTTCATCCTAAAAACAAACAAGGGGCTGCGTGCAAACAGATTCATCTAAAGCCTCTGCAGATGTTAAAGTCGACAGACAGCTGCTTCAGAGGAAAGGACACTTATTTCTCTTCAAAAAACAGGGTGCATTCCACTTAGCACACTATTTCTTTTGACTTTTAGTAGGCAGAGCAGCTGCCCTCACAGAGAACATACTGGTGCATGCAGCTGGAACACTCTACTTCGTAGCAGCCTTACTTAACGTGTTTTCATTGCTTCCATGTCTTTAGAGCCAAATCTGCTTTGTTTGTCTTGCCTCTGCTGTTTAATTCCCTTTTTCTTCGATTCTTCTCATTCCCCTCGTCCATCACGGCCTCTGAATTTGACATCGATGTGTTTTGTACGCAGGAGGTGTGATTTGGACTGTGATACGTGCGCAAGCTGTTCAATGTGTCCAATGTGAGTTTGCCATTGTTCATTTGATAGAATGAAGTAAACAATAAATGCCCTGCTACCATTAAACGTTTCTGTTGGGTGGGGGGGGAGAAGAGAAACTTTAACACGCTGCCATCTGTCATTACGACTGATCTTCTGCCGCGCGGATGACTGTGGGTCAGAATATCCAGAGAAGCGTGATGACTTGCATACAAAGACGCTTGCACACTGCAAAATGCGACCGGATGTAGCAGGACGTCCAGGATCCCTTTGGCATACTGCATTTCAGATACTACATTTTTATCTGGCATACTAAATAATATGGTAGAATTGGTGCTGGAGCGCAGGGATATCTCCTCGTCTCCTATCTCCTTTCCATAGTTTCCTCTCCACGAATCCTCGGTCGGAGGACGCAAGTAAAAGATGCAAGTGAGGGGGACGCGATTGGGTGAAGTGGGATGGAGCCCCGGTGTGTGATCACTGGGTCATGGCACACACACACGCAAGTTAAGCATTAGCGTGTCTCTATCCACTTTGAGGGCTACATGAACATACACACGGTATCCGTTTGACAGCGCTATCGAGATTTTAGCTAGGTCCTCGGCAAGGGACGTAACGTGACTGGCTGCACGGTGACAGTACCTGCCTGGCACACCCTCCCCTTCCTTTCCTTTCACCGTGTCCGGCTCCACCACAGGCAGAACAGTAGCTCAATGTTATCAACTCACCTTTTAATTTTCTTCTCTATCTCGGTGGCATTCGCGCCCTGCGCAGTTCTCTGTCGCAGCAACGCCATTTCGACTCAAACCGTCGACTACGTAGCATTTACAAAGTCCTGTCATACACGGTGATTATTGCCTTGACTAACTCTACCGTAAACCCATGCGTGCACCCCGCCAATCGTCACCTGGAGCGATATCCACTTCCTGGTGCACGAGGATCGGCCACCCCATTGGCTCTCTGGAAAAGAAAGCAGAGTTTTCATTGGACCGCATCCGAGTCCAAGTTTGGCTACAACGACCAGCTGCATAAACAGATAACGTCGGGCTACTGTCGAGCTATGTGCTAACCCCGACTTGGATATTCTGCTCCAAACGTCAAAAACGTTTAACTCGTTATCCCGCAGCGTGTACTCTTCTATCAATTGCTCTTCCTGCTGAGACTAAACTAATCAATTACCCACACTGCGTCTCTGTGCGAGACGACCGGAAGCAGATGAGAGGCGGTTCCATCCAAGAGCAATCGATCGGCCTCACCACAACAACATCCTTCACGCAGTTCTCTTTAAAATCCCATTTCTGGCTCTCGTTCGGTCTCTGCCGTCACGGTGAGTCAAACAAAAAATGATCTAACGTACGTTCACGTGCATAAACACACGCACTGTTATTACTGTTAACGCGAAGCTGTTGTTTGTGCCTGCAGCCTGTGCCAGACAGAATGTCGTGTCCACCCTGGCCTCAAGGAAAGAAGCTGGTTCATTTGGATTTGAAAGGTGCGCCCCCGAGAGTGGAATACCTCCATAAGGTAAGAGCGCAAGTAGCTTTCTCTGTGATCGGCTGCAGCACAACTCTGTCCCTCTTTGAATGTAGTTATTCATTTTTGCTGTCCACTGATGTGTGTTTCATCCCCCCCCTC
>OMLP01046192.1:38057-58608 GCA_900302685.1 Spondyliosoma cantharus
GCCATATTTCAAGACATAAGAAATAAAGTAATCGAGTAATTCTTGACAATGTAACTAAAATGAATTACAAATGTTTCAAATGTTAACATGGCTCATTATAATTTTGTAATTCGTTACTACCTTAACCCGTTTACTTGTACTAATAAGACTGTTAAACCCATTGTATTCCATTTCCTGCTCTAAAGTGCTTTGAGGCTATGAATTTATAACAGAACCTTCATTGCAAATTTGACTTTTTTGTTGTGGCAAGTGTAGGATACAGTGACTCAAAGTCAAGATATTTCAGCCTCTGATGCTACAATTTTGACCATTGTTTGTAAAACATAAATGAATATGGAAATCCACACATAAATTGCTGGTATACACTTTTGATATATAAAATTAGTCTCTTTTAAACCCTCCATCTAACCCCCCTGTTTTGTCCCCCCCCCCCAAAGGTGCATGAAGGATCCCAGTTGTTGCTGAGTGCCTGTCTGTCCTGTGACGGCTGTGTATCAGAGGAGGAGAGCCTGAAGATCTCTCAGCAGAGCCTTGAAGAAGTGGAGCGCGTTCTGGCACTCAACAAGGTACATAAACCGTCTCTGAAACCTATGAGTGAGTTTCCTCATTGCAGTGTGAGCCATACCTAACACTGTCTCCATTGTTTCTCTGTTAGAAGTGTGATGTGTCAAAACACAAGGTGCTGGTGGCGTCCGTATGTCCACAGTCTCTGCCATTCTTTGCTGTCAAGTTTGGTCTAGACATCACTGAGGCTGCCCATAAGCTCTGTGGCTTCCTCAAGACTTTAGGTGAGCAAGTGGGATTCATATATCGGTGGTTAGTTGTCACAATACAAAACATATTATACATCCATTGCACATTATTAAACAACTTTTTCCTGGAGTTATTTAAGGTCTTGTTTTATGGTTTTCCCTGGTTAGTGACAGATTAATTTGTGTGCATGTCCACAGTACGATTTACCTTGATTCGATCAAGGATGTCTATTAACAATTCAATCTACATCATCATTTTGTCAGCTTCATTCAATCAAAAATAAGTTTATCTTCACAGATTTGTATGTTTGTTTTGGGTTTTTTCAGTTGTATTTGCTGTTTTGAATCTAAAAAAGTATGAAATTATGTATTTCAATATGTATTGAAAATGAGAATTTAAAATATTTAGAATTGAACTGATATTATCAACAGAATCACAACAGTGTTGACCGCACAGATGTCTACTGAAGTTAGCATGTTAACCCTCTACCCTCTGGCTATTAGTGTCTCATAATGCCACTTTATACCTCAAGAGGTCAGGACCAGTACGATAGCAGCCTTGCATAGTTTCAGCTGGATGATGTATACATGTGGCAAGTTTGCTATGTTTCATAAGCCCTCTTGGCTTTTTAGTCCAATACTTAAACAAAATAACCCCCCTACCCCAGTGATCTGCAGCTGCGATCCTTGCAGACTCCAGTCAGCTTCTAGGGCGACTAGCTTCAAAGCTAACTGAGCTAACAGCGGCTAGTAGCTATGGCAAAGTGTATAGTGAGCAGTAGTCAGCGGTTACCCTGGTGATATGCTACCCCCTATTTGCCAGGCGTGACCTTCGTCAGGTGGCCAGTTCTTTCATGTTTCACCTTAAATAGTCAGAAAGGTAACTTCCTGAAACTCAGACACTTCCCTATTATTGGTGTGTAGAAAACTTCACCTACTCACCAGTATATATCACAGACATTTGATATTCTCCCCCACTCCCCCTTCTTTGTTCTCATCTGACTGAGTTTTCCTTGCAGGAGTGCAGTTTGTGTTTGACACCACGCTGGCAGCAGGCTTCAGCATCTTAGAGAGTCAGAGGGAGTTTGTTCAGAGGTATCGCAGGAGGCACCACGACTCCCACGCCCTGCCCATGTTCACCTCCTCCTGCCCAGGTAAACCCTTGCCTCATCTCCCACCATATTGTCCTCTAGCTCTTCACTTCACTTTTATTCCCCTTCTGTCAGACTGGTTTTTATTTCCAGTTGAACTACCCTCAACCCTAATGTTTGCCTCAGTTTCCTTTTTGCTTAGTTTTTTTGTTTTCCTCTGCTCAGGCTGCTGCGCACACAGTAAATTTGCATGCCCTGTTTTGAATGGGGGGGGCCTGAGTTTGTTTTAGAAGTCGAGATAGCAGTGGTGTGCTGGTGGGGAAAGATAGAAGGCTCTTCTGTCACCACTCCCTTAATCAGAGATAGGAAGAGCAAGAGTTAAAGACTTCTTTGCTTATCCTTTTTTTTTTCTTGTGAGAACAAAGGCATGGACTTCCATCCATTCAGGCTGTAGGAGTGCCACTGGTCATATGTGTGGCATTGCTCAACTCCAGAAAAGGAAATCGCTGTTGAAGTGCATCCTGCCAGTGTTGCGAAAGTTATTGTAGGGATGAAACTAACAATTATTTTTATAATCAATTAAACTGTTGATGATTTATTAAAATGATTATTTAATCAATACTTAATCTTTACAATGCCAAAATACTATTGTCTAATATCGATTTTTCCAGATTGTAAGACAACATCTTATAACCCAATTGTTAATTTTAATGATATATTACTGAGAAAGCAGGACATTTTCACAATTTAGAAGTGGTAAGCTGAGAAATTTTGCCAATGTAGAGGGTGTTGCTTCATTAATGAATCAGCTATCACAATTGTTGGCTGTTAATTTACTTTAGATCAATTAATTAATCAGTTGTTTCAGCTCTCAATGATAGCTTGTTGTTGATGAATTTCAGCCCAACTGTGTAGTGAAATCTAGGGTTGCAGTGGTATACCAGTTTCAAAGTGTATTCTACCATATTAGCGTTATTGAAATGGCACATATTTTCAGTTTATATAAAGTTATATAAAGCATTTGTTTAACCAAAAAAGCACTGTTTTCACTCCTTTAAGGATCAATGTAACTGATTATGATGATTTTTGATACTGTATAACATGAAACTATTACATAACTGTGCATTTTACACTAGGGATGGCTTTGCATTTAAAATATGTGTTGGGCTTAGACAACATACAGCATCCAGTTTGTTACACTGTGTGTCTTATACATTAATATCTTTATATAATGTGTAGTTGTGTCTGTGTGTTTATAGGGTGGATCCGGTATTCAGAGCGTGTCCTGGGCAGCCTGGTCACTCCTCATATCTGCACAGCCAGGTCTCCTCAGCAGGTCATGGGCTGTCTGGTCAAAAACTACTTTTCGAAACAGCAGGTGAGCATTTACTATCGAGCAGTCAAATTCATTTGGTTTGTTGGTGGTACCACTACACATTATTGTCACCAGTAACTGTTGCTCGTATAGTGGCAGTATCGGTAAAAGCTGGAGGTAATAGATTAGTAAAATTGGGGCAAATTGAGAAATACTAAGCTGAGTTGCAAGTTGTCTGCGTACAACATTTAAATCATGAACCTTCATCTGAGTTAATTATGATATTTCAGAATAGTTACGTTTAATTTCATCACTGAGACCGAGGTAGTGCACAGCTCCTGAACAGAATTTCTGAATACGCTGAGGGGTTATGCTTCACTATAGTTCACTATCACTTAAACAAAGGAAGCATCTCTTCTTTAGCCTTGGATTGAATCATTTATAGTATTCTGAGTTGTATAGCAGCTCTGACTAAATAAAGGAGGCTGTATCAGGTGTTGATACGCTAGTTAAAGCTTAACTATTGAATTATTCACAACACTCTGCAGTTATGACTCCATGTTTATTTACTGCAGTATTTTATCTTATTTTATATCTTCCTTATCTATCTATCTATCTATCTATCTATCTATCTATCTATCTATCTATCTATCTATCTAATCGTAGTAGTATAATGGATGTTCTCTTTAGGAAATGTAGCATAAAATGCTTCTGTTTCTGTGAAAGAAAGCATCTGCATTATTATGATGTTTTTTCTCTGAGCAGAAGCTGAGTCCAGAGAAAGTGTACCATGTGTTGGTTGCTCCCTGTTTTGATAAGAAGCTGGAGGCTGTGAGAGAGGAGTTCTACAACAGCCTGCTGGAGACCAGAGATGTGGACTGTGTCCTCACCTCAGGTTCGGTCCTCTGCACCGTTTACACTGATGCTCAAGACTAAAAGAGTTTGCAAATGTTCATTGCTATTGTTATTATTTTTTTACCCCTAGGTTATGTATCATAAAATGCAAAATACATTTTGCTTTTCTTTTTTGATTTATTTACTCATGTTTATTTATTTATTCTTAATGTTTCAGGGGAGATTTATTGCCTGATGGAGCAAAGGAAGGTTTCAGTGGAGGAGCTGGACTCAGTTCCACTGGACCATGTGTGAGTACTTTGACTCTTAGTCATCCTATCAGTGAGAAAATGATTTAACACATTGGATTTAGTCCTATTAAAGACAAAAAGAGACAAAATATATTTTAAAAAAAAAGTATCTACTGCCATACCACCAGACTATGGAGCAGCTTCTTTCCCCAGGCCTTGAGACTCCTCAATTCATTATGAAGTATCCATTGTCTAAAAATGGCATGGCAGGGATCAAAAGGAAGGTTTTTTTAAACCCTTGTTTAAAAAATGACATTAAATTTACCTTTTACCTTATATTTGGTGTGTGAAATACACAAACATCACAGTTTAGACTTAAGTTTGACTATAAAATGATATTGTGTACATACCTTGCACGTGACAATGATTCTTTTGCCCCCCCCTTCCTACATTTGTTTATTTTATTGTCCATGCAACATACATTTTCTTTAAATTTGCATCCAGCTTACAATTTTATCTTTGTACTGAGTTGCTGTGAAAGTCATAGTTATCTGTACTGTCACCTCAGGCTTGGAGAGGCTGGAGATGTGGTGCTGGTGAGGCACGAGGGCCGAGGCTCTGAAGGCTTTTTAGAACACGTCTTCAAATATGCTGCCAAAGAACTTTTTGGTCTGGACGTCCATGAGATCACATATAAGAACCTCAGGTGAGACACAAGGCGGACCCTGAGACTTATTCTGTGGAATATACTGTAGCTGCCTCTGACTTCTAGTCATCCATTCCAGGCGTTTTACTCCCAAGTTCCATCTTTTCTGATGAATAGATTATCACTGTGTGTCCAACATCCTGATATCCTACAATCTGAATAGTTTAGAGCAACATCATGAGTGTCATATCATTTTATCTTTTAATTTGGACTTTAAATATATTATTTGTTTGAAAACTCTTCCCTTGTACTGTTTTTAGGAACCGGGACTTCCAGGAAGTGACTCTGGAGCGGGATGGGGAAACTCTGCTGCAGTTTGCTGCTGTTTACGGTTTTAGGAACATCCAGACCCTGGTTCACCGAATGAGAAAGGGACGTGTTCCTTACCAGCTGGTGGAGGTGCTGTCCTGCCCGGGAGGTAACACCACACCTACCAACATGATTGTCAACATATTAATTGCTTAGTGTTTAGTTACTTTTATCACTACCTTTCAGTTTGGATCTGCTGGTGTGAGCTCTTCTTGTGTCCATGCAGGGTGCTTGAGTGGCCGCGGACAGGCGGAGAGCGAGGCGGGAGGCAAGGTAGATAAAGTCCTGATCCAGCAGATGGAAGAGGCCTACAGCAGCCTGCCAATCCGTCTCCCAGAGCTGAACCCCGCCCTTCACACCCTCTATCAAGAGTGGCTGCAGGGCCAGGACTCCCAGCAGAGCAGCACACTCTTACACACCCAGTACAGAAATCAGAGCCACACACAACCTCCACACATGCAGTGGTGAGGAGAAAGGAGGCGTTGAACTTTGAAGACTTGATCAGAGTTGAATGGTCACTGCCTCTGGTTGATTCGTCATTCATGCCGGCAACATGAAGGATTAGCTGAGGACCATGTTGTACTACGGACCAGTGCGGCAGTTCTCTCATTTGGCCACAGGGGGTGATGTCTGCATTTGAGATTAGTGGATCGCCTGTTCCAAACCTGAGCCTGTGAACAAATCAATGTCCAGAGTCTAGAATAACACAGACTTGTATGCAGACTAAAGCAGTGATGTCAGTAAGCTAAAGAAATTGTGAACTATTTATGTAAATTTACGGAGCAATAAGGCGCTGACAAAACAACAGGAGTTCATGATCTGAACCTGTGGATTCTGAATGTACATTTAAGGAGTCAAATACTCCACATCTAAACTGTCCATTATGAGACCTGCTGTTTTCGTTTGTGTTTATGTTGTTTCCCCACCGTTCCTCGCTGATAGATGATGTGTTTGTCAAACAGGTTAATAACTATGCAACAGTGCGATCGTCCTATCTCAGCAGTCAGTGTAAAGTAAGGCTGAATAGAGGTGAAAGGTCTTTTGGTAACACTCAGTCACCTGTCAGTGTTTGCTTCCTTCCAGCCCAGTGTTTGGTTTATCCGTCCCAGTGAAGAATCAAGAGTCATTATTTTTTTAATGGTACATGACGATTTCAGTTGTTTTATCACTTTGTTCCCATTCCACAAGCTAGTCATTTTAAGTTAAATGTTGTTTTTGTCCTCTGTTTTACAAGATCAAACATGTTAAGCAGTAAAATATTCTGCCAAATAAAGTGTTGTCTCATTTGAATGGAGAGAGAGTGGTTGAACACACTGTCATCAGTTCCTTATGTTAAAGATCTAATGAATATTTCTCAAATCGAGGTCTGTAGATTATCAAGCACTTGTTCCAATGTGGTGAGCTCCACAAATAAAATTGCACTCCATTTCATTGTACTGATACCTCCAAGATCGTAGCAAATTTAGGGGGTGGCATGCAGCTAGATGTTTGTGAGAAAATGTGCTTCTTTCAGGCCAAAGTTGGCCTGCCCACCGGATATTTCTAACGGGCGAAAAATATACAATATTAAGGGTCCCTTATCATTATACAGACAGTCAATTTGAAACATTTTGCATCTCAACATACAATGCAATACCAGAGGTTCTTGCTTTTGACCTGTGACCTACCAATAAGTGTCAGGTTTTTCCAGAGCCGAAAACAGGAGTTGATTAGCTTTGCATAAAATCTGGAGTCTGGGCTAAAATCTATCCCAGCCCTATCCAACGATTTCAGTTTGCCTGAAGTGCAGGGGCAAAAAAACAAAACAGAAAGCACCCTTTCTGCATTTGCATCTTTTCCACTGGAATGGCACTAAGAGAAAGCACTTTATCATGTTTCCTTTCCTTGGCATTTAATCTAATCTATCAATGAGAGGTGTCCAGCGTAGCAACGTAGGGAAAGATAAAATAGAAATGTATAATTTTATGTGCTGTTATTGTTGCCAAACAGCAGTGGAGCACAGTGATTCCATAGGAGCTTATCAACGCCTTGAGGTTTGGCCGGAAGCCAACAGAGACTCCGTGAACACTGATTATTTGTTTTTCTAGTGCTCATTTTGGCACAAATGTATTCTCTGCTGTTAGCCATGATGGTTGCGCATGCTCCCAACACATAAGAAAAAAAAACAAAGACTTCTCTCAAACAATGAGGTAACCTGTTCTTCTAGTTTTTTATCAACTGACAAACTGTCCATGTTGGCTTCTGCAAGAAAGTCCCTACTAAGAAAGAGAGTCAATGGAAAATATTAGCTACAGTGCCAACTCTCACTGGGCAAGTCAAATCACGCCATCATTCGATTCAAAAGTGGAAGTATTTACATGATGTACTGTTTGTTCCCAAAAGTCCCTGGAACAACTTGAGATTCATATTCATGGAAATTATTTCAGTAATTCATGAGGGGTGTGTACTCATATTTCACATTGGACCCCATTTGGAGCATTTCTCACTTCATCCTATCCTCCACTTCACTCTCTCACCTTCCCCTGTTCACCAGTTTTCAATCTCATCAGTTATGTGTTAACGTTACACCACCAGCAGGTTTTTTTTTTTTTTTTTTTTTTTTTACCCCTAGGCGTGGTGTCTGAGGATCAGCTGGATCAGATTCCGTCACCTTTCATGGTTTTTCCTTAACCATTCACTGGTGCTCACATCAGAAAGAAGCAGGCTGTGAGGTAAGTGTATATGTTTATATAAAAGTGTATGCAAGGGTGTTTTTTTTTTTTTTTTTACTTTTTTCACTTGAGGCAATTAATGAGTCACTTGGAGGCACCGTAATGGTTTTATCACAGTATTGGATGCTTTTGGTTATTATGTAGAGTTTGCCAAGTAGAAGTGTACTGAAAAAGAAGAACACAAAAAACAACATTTTGAGGTAAAAGTCATAAGCAGAACATGTCAGCAGATAATAAATATTGGAACACCATTATTGATGTGTTAACATGTTCCCAGCATATATACAGTAAGCGTACAGTTAGTCTAGTGATTCTCAACTAATTTTCAAGTGGAAATTGTTGCAATATATTTGTACAAAACTGAATTATCAATGCTCAGGTCAGTTTCTTCAATTTTGCGTTTACACTGCTACCAGCTGGAGTGCCAGAAAACGGACCTTTCAGCTATTTATCCAATCGTTTAAGCTTTCTGTTTCATGACTCCCAGCTCAATATTTCAAGTATTTATCCATCATATTGATCTTTGGTTTTCCTTTAACTGTTCATCCATTGCCTTTGGCTTGTTATTTAAAACGTTTAAACACATTTTGATAACATCATACAATAATAATGTATGGTTAGTTAAACTGTTGATAATAGTTATATCACTGCAAAGTTGTAAGTGATGTTTATAAGACTTTGAATGTGGTTAAGAAATGGTTTATAAAGCATTATTGTTCGAACTGCAAGCTTGAGAGTTGAGAGTACTCTAAAGTGTCACCGTTGACTCAGTCCTTTTTGCATAATTATTTTTTATAGCTCAGTGTCAACAGTTGGCTTTAAGTTGACACAGCTGCCAGAGGTTGGTTGGTGTGTGTGTGTGTGTAAATTTAAAAAAGATTTAAAAAAGCACAAATATGTGATTTTATATCTGTCTAATTGTATCTATTCATGTTGATGGTACAGTGTCTTATAATGGGGGAATGTCTCTGCCATCTGTATTGAGTAACTTCAGTGAGAGGTGTTACATACCTGTTTACTTCAACGTACAAGTTAGCCCCCACACAGACCTGGGATTTGTATTGACAGTGGTGTTCCTCTCAGAAACTGCGTGCGAGGTGTTATTTTGCCATTGTTGTACTTTTTTTTTTTTCATTGTTTTAAATGCCTAAACTGCCCAAAACATCAGTTATTGCAGATAGAAGAGTCGTTTCCCCACATTTTTTTATGCAAAGCAATCTGACAGCTGGCTGTAACTTCATATTCAGCTAACACACACAAGAACAGTGTTCTAATTAGCCCCTTAACATATGTACCAAAAATGTTGAAGTATTCCTTCAAACATTTGGATCAGAAGTATGCAAGGAGGCAGAGAGACATATGTGTAAAATGTCATAAAACTTGTTTGAACTAGATCAATAAGAACTTGATAATTGTTAATTATTTAAAACCTGCTGATTTTGGGGTACTCTGTTGTTAATAACTGTTTCTCTTTCTTCCAGTTTCTGACACCTGTGAAACCTACAGCATGTCCTGCCTGTGTTTGAGTCTGCTCTTTGTAGCTCCTTTTCTTCAGAAGAGTGCATCACTCACTGCAGGTACTTTATTATATTGCTTGTACTGCAAATAAATATGTACTCTACACTACATTTTGAAGTAGATAACAAAAAAGGCATGTCATTTATTGCCCTTTTTTCTCATCCAGAAGTGTCAATGAAGTGCAACCAGACAGTGGAAACTGTAGCCGGAGAAGATGTGACACTAAACTGCACTATAAAGATGCAGTCTGAGTGTACATGTGAATCGTACGACTGGAATAACACACTTGGCAAAATGCCGTGCAACAACAGTGGCTTGATGGAATACGCCTGCGATTGGGATAATCTGACTTATGTGTCGTTGACCATACGGAATGTCATGAAGGACGAAAATTACACCATTTTAATAGTGTCAGACTGTGGACTCGCTAAGTCACATATCAAACTACAAGTTAAACAGAACTCCAGTAGCACCCATGGTGAGTAGGTTCCACTCTAGTAATTTCTTTGTAAAAGAATCTGTGTCCATTGCTACTGTCCGTTTCTATAAAATGCATGTCCAGAATTGAATCCACATGTTAATATGGGTATATTGTATCTTGCCAGGTAAAACTGGGTCAACACGGCACACTGAGCAGACCACCAACCATCACATGACCGCTGTCATTTTGCCTGTCATTTTGACTATTTTCGTCGCCCTTGGCCTTTTGTATTTCCTGTTTGGAGCTAACAAAGGCAGAGAAGTAACTGGATGTTTCAAAAAGATCACTCAAGGAGAATCCAATGCTCGAGGAAGAAACCCTCTGATTGCCTGAAAGACGTGTGAAATTTGTGTTTAAATATTTGTGTGTGAGGATGTCCTGAGGTTTCTTCAATTTGTTTACCTTTGCACAGGGGTTTTTTTTTTTTTTTTTTTTTTTTTCTTCAGAATTGTTTTCCATTAATCAAATCTCTATTATTGTCTCTTATTCCTCTCCAGAGTGGCTTCCTGCCTCTGCAAAGTCATACTGTCATATTACATTTTCCAGTGTTCTTTGTATTTGTGTACAGATTGATCCATGTATGAGGGTTTAAACTAATTAAAGTTTGTATAAACACAGTTATAACGTCTTCATTTATTTAGCCTATCATGGAGCCATGGAAGCACATAAAAATGGATCACCAGTAAGCCATCATTTTCCCAGGTGGTGCCCAGTTGCACACATAATTGTATAGTCAAAACTACGTTTCCAAATTTGGTGTTTTTGATGAAACTTTAGGAAGCGAGACAATGCTCCTATTTTTTAAGCCAAACAAACAGTTTATAAGTCATTGAATCATGAAAAATGCATTAACACAAAGCTGAAAACATGGCTGATTTTCTCTTTGTGATGTACATGAAACAGTTATTGGTAATGTAAGATTGTGTTTTGCCAGTAATAACCACTTCTACATATTTTATCTGATGCGGCACACACACACGCCCACACACACAGCTGAATAAAGAACTGTCTCATTTCCTTTTCACGACACACTTCGCCCTTTAAGCACTGATGAAACAGTCACCCTGTCAGTCAGTCAGTCAGACCGCTGCATCTCGGGCTGAGTCTGGTAGCCTGCCTGCAAGGCAGCTTGCAGGATGAAAGCCCACTGGTGGAGCTGTTTGTTGGGACTACTCTGCATGCATGCTGAGGTCATACTCAGCACCTGGACAGGTGAGTGTGTGTGTGAGAATATAAAATGTGAAATATAAAGTGAAAGATGGATTAGTATTGGGCTTCAGATCCAAAAAAGATGTCTTCAATGGTGAGTCTGAGTCATCTTTCCTGTTTGTTCGAAGCTTCATCCTGTTATTGTGTCTAAAAGCAGTGGTGGAAATATGCCTATATTGACTCTTCACTTCAGTACAAGTTCCAATAAAACAATGAATCATAAGTGAAAGTCATGCATTCAGAATCCCACATAATTAAAAGTCATTTTATCTGCAAAATGTACTTTAAGTAGAAAAAATACTTTTGTGATTGATACAATAGCATTTTGCTATTGCACCTACCTGGGACAAGAACAAATATTTTTTCTTATTTTTTTTTTTTAATGTTGAGCTGATATGACCTGCTAATCACTTACAATACATCTCTCTCTGACAGTTTCCCAAGAGCCCATGTCCATCACTCATGTGAGAGTCAACTCATCTATGAAGATCACATGCTCCACATCATTGTCTGAAACCATGGGGGTCTACCTGCACAGGGGTTTCCATGGCAAAAACGACGTTGTGTTCCTTGCCTTGGATAAAGGACAGGTCACCAAGGATACCATAGCTGAAAACTTTGCAGGCCGAATTCACATAGCTAAAGAGGAGCAGATCACTGAGGGCTATGGATTCTCCTGGGAGCTGTCTCTGCTGGGGTTGGATGACACGGACTTGTATTACTGCAGCTGGGTATACTTCAACTCAGAGAAAGGGAACCAAGAGACCCGATCCAGCAATGGCACCATTGTCCTTGTCAGAGGTTGTTAAGCTCAAACATGAACTGTCCATTTATAAATATAAAAATAAAACACTTGACTAACTGATTTTGTTATTGATTTAACGTCTCTTTTTGCCTCACAGAGAGAGACCCTCAGGAACAATGCAGGCACAACATTGACGGTCTCATCTTTATTGCCCTGAGTGTGACAGCATTCACTGCCCTACTGTCCCTCATCATCGGAGCACTGGTTGTGAGACTCAAACGAGTAAGTACTACTGCAAGCAGATGGACTTACTTACATAACAAAGAAAACACTATGGCATTCCAATCAATATGTTTTCTTTGTGCTTCTACAGTTTAAAAAGAAATTCAGACCTGCCAGAGATGTGAGACCATCCAGACCTAACAGGCCTCAACATGTATGTCCTCATCAGACAGATCAACATTGTCCATACTTAATCACCTCTGCAAACCCTTTGGACTTCAGGGGTATTCTGTAATGCAAAGAATCGATGTAATGATGATGATGATGACGATGATGATGCATTAGTCAGCAGCTCAACAAAGGAAAAAGTGTCTAACTTTTTGCTCTCCTATTCATTTCCTTTGATATTCATATATGTGTTTTGTTTGCAGAAATGTGCCTGAGCTACCACATCCTGGCTGATGTAGATTATAAATGCATGTCAACAGTGTTAGTGAAGAAAAACTGCAGAGTTTCCATTTTTGTCACATGTGTTTTACAGCATTCTACATATTTCCTGTGTCTCATACGAAGACTTTCAACTTTCAAAGCAATGCACACCATTGGTTTCTGCCTTATTTGATCTGTGCATTAAATCTAAGCTTCTTCCAGTTTTGCCGTTGCTTGAAGTCCTTTTAAAAACACACATGCAGATAAAACACAGCACTGCCCTCCTTAACATGGAGGAAGAGAAAATTCACCTCAAAATAGCATTCACATTATATTTCTTAATATGGCAATATTCATGCATGTTGTTTTAATGCTAATTTTCCAGTTTAAGGAGACAATTTTACAGTACAAAGCTCCCCATTTACTTTCACGGTGTCTCTGTAACTAGGTCTCAGATCCACCAGATCTGTTGATCTTCTATTGTCAGTTTTACAGCACTAGCCTTTTCAGCTGACTTAGTGACAGATTGTGTGAAAGAGATTTTCAGTTCCCTTTTTTTATTTAAAAAAAAAAAACAAGCTTTAACCACTTTTCTTTAGGGAGTGCAGTAATGTAGACTAAATGAGTACATGACAGCAGTGCAAATGTGATATTGTAATCCTTGCACTCCCTTTACTCTTTTTCTTTCTAGTATTTCTTCTTTGAAAAATGTATTCTCTTCTGCTTTGTACAGATTTAAAAATATGTCTGTTTTGTCAGCTCTCTTTAATTTCAGTGTCAGGTGGGTTCCTTTAACAAGTCCTCAGGTGTGTGTTTTATTAGCCCACTTGCACACTTTTTATGTTGGTCAAATGTATATTTCTTCTTCTTTTTTTTCTTTTTTTTTTTTTTGCACAAAAATAAATGACAAAATATTTCCAAGAGCTCAATGCCATTTGCTGCTAAATAGGGTGGATTATTCCATGACAAATTAGTTCACACAGAAACCTAGGGAAAATACTTTCCCGTGAGTCAGCTGTAGTTTCTGTAGAAGCGCTCATTCATTTTGAACTATATCTAACAATATGATACGATACAATACGATACAATAAGATATACTTTATTGTCCCCACAGGGAAATTTGTCCTGGACTCAAATGCTGTGAACATGTGAACATGAAGTGCCTCCAAGCTACACTAAAATAAACTACATAAATCAAAACAGCACCAGCTGTGTCAGTCACAGCAATACATTGGACATAACAAATAAGGCACCCACCCCATGGTAAAACAGATAGAGCATGACATATTGCACACACTACATAATAAATTAAAGAAATTTAAAAAAAGAACACCATGAGAAAATTGCAAAATCCCTTCAGCCTCAAGCAGCATTGTTTAAAAGTTTGATGGAGGTAGGCACAAGAAGATTTTTTTTTTTTTTAATGATTGAGTTTAAAGTGGGGGTCTCTGTATTGTCTGCTCCTGGACAGCAGCTCACATTCTGTGTGGAGGACATGTGATGGGCTGGCTGATATCCTCTGAGCTTGCCTGACAGACTGTTTATATTTGGACTGAAGTTGTTGTACGTGCTGCTGCGGAACCTAAGTTCTGGTGCGTCGGTGTTCCACGGATTGTAGTGAGTGTGACACAAGGTGTAGCTTTGAAACCCGTCTGTTTACTTATGACAATACTGTAGCTAACTGTGTGATAAAGGTAACATCTGATTTACAATTTAAACGGGGAAATGTAGCCAGGTCCTAGCACCTGTTCGCTGACTTTAGTTGACCGCACGTAGCCCGAGGAAACTTCCAGAGACAGGGACGTTTATCACCTTGACTTTTGGGCTGGCGAGCTGACTGACTCGACTTGACTGTCCAAAGCTCGAAACAGAGGCGGTGAGGCAGAGCTGGTCACAGAATAGCAGGAAAACGATACAGTGGACTTCACTTTTTCTTGGTTCGAGCCAGACAGCCTGTCTGTAGCCGGGGAAGAAGGATGAGCCACCGCAGACTGCTGTTGCCCTGGTTGAGCTTGAGGACTGGGAGAAGTAGAGGGACAAGTCGACTTCATGATGGTGAGGCTCCCAGAAAATATATATGTGTGTGTGTGTGTGCACCATAGTGCTTTTAGTCTTAGTTGTCCTGTGTGTACAAAAATGAGTCAATTATTATTTATGTAAGTGGTCTATCGGACATAGCTACGCTCTCCTTGACTTCAGTCAGTTATACATTTATTACTGTCCAGTTTTATGCCCAACTCTGCCTTTCAATGAGAAAACCCGTAGTGGGCAGTAATGACAGCGTTATGATTAGTGCCAACCTTTCCCCTGGTTGATTCCCCCCTTGTTGATGAGCTTGCCTGGGTATGAATTCTACTGCGATGCCTAAATGAGGAGTTTATAGTCCAATCACAATTCTGATTCTCTCCTCATTCTGTAGGTATCAATGCGTGTGGAAGGGCAGCCTTCTCCATGTGCAGCCCAAAGGTGTGTATTGTTGGCAGCGGTCCAGCAGGGTTCTACACAGCACAGCATCTGATCAAGGTACTTCCTGTTTGGCAGTGTTGGTGGGTATGGACATTAAGATTGGGTGATACGGATAAAGGTTTCTTTAATAGTATACATCGTTCTATATTGTCACATGGTGATTTTTTTTTCCCCCTAGAAAATCAGAGGCTAATTATGGACACAATAACGAGATTAACAAACCTAACAAGTTTTGAAATACATTTTTTTTAAAAATCTCATATTTCCATGAAGCAGTCCAGCCCACTGATTTGAAACATTGCCTACAATGGCCTAACACACCCAAAGATGTTTAAGAGATCACTATTATGGCATAAAGGAGTGACAAAATCTCAGCTGACTAATAAATTGATACGATTTCAATGTATATTTCAACAAATTGTCTACTACAAACAGGCATCATGGTTTTATATTTTTCGCTGCTGGACTGCACTGTTATCCCTGTTAACTGTATCACATCTGCTTCGATGTTATAAAGGATTTCTTTATGCCCCCGCTTACATTTTTTAGAGTTTTGTTGTAGAAATGACATAATAACTAATAGTATGTTGGTGTCTTACTCTTATTTGAGCCTCAAAAAAACAAAAAAACAAAACAATTATTGTACTTACTTTGGTTCATGGATGAAGATGGAAAACACTCCCAGTCTGTAACAGTGGCAATACGTTGTACATTTCTTTCTTTACTGCATGTTTCAAATGTTATTTAGGATGGTGGCCCATGTGGCAAAGGTTAAGGATGGTGAAACAAAGTATACTCCGTTTTAGTACTGCATCACCAGACTGCAGAGCAGCTTCTTTCCTCAGGCTGGGAAATTCCTCAATTCATTCTCATTACTCAATTCGGAAACTGACCTGGTATTAGGAATAACTAGTCTTGCTTGCTTATATACTGTAGAGGGATCAGTATTACATTGAGCATGTTTCAAAGTGTAAGTGTTTTCAGTTGACCAAAACAGAATGTTTCTATATGTGCAGTATCAACGCTGTAGCCTACAGCCCCACCTAGATAAATAACGAGTCAAAACAGATGAATAGATGTTCACATTGCTGCTTAATCTCCACTATATCTACCACACCCTGTCTCATTGAACTGTGTTTATTTTAGTTGAGTTGATGCCTTGTAGATAGATGTGCAAACTTTCAACCTCACAGACCTGCTGTACATTCAAAATCACTTTGTGTAGACCAAGCTGGTATTTCTGAGTCATCTGGCTATTTTATTTTCTAACACAGAATGAACATAAAGCGTAAACAAAGCGTTTTCAGAAGAAAATGAATTGAATTGAATCACCATCCCTTTGCTGGATACAATTTTTTTTTGATATGTTTTAATAGTTTTTCTATTTTTAATCGTGTTAACCCTTTCAACATGTAGACCACCGTCTACAGCTTGGATTGTGGCTCCAAGCCGCTGGACTAGAGGAAAAGGATCTTGGATGACCAGCCATGTGTTGGATAGATGTCTTAAATGCTCCTTGACCAGTTGGAGCTGCCTGTGGTTAGAATTCACTGATTGTGGCGGTTCCATAGATATACTCGATGTACTGTGTATTATAGTCAACTCGCTGAGAGGGGGGTTGAGTTGGTCTACTTGTTGTCCTAGGTGCTCTATCCTCAGTTTTCATGAAATCTGGCTTGAAGGACTGTACAGAGGGTAGGCTGATTTCCTGAAAATGCTAGTTATCAGCATTCCCTAATAATGTTATGTTTTCATTCTGATAAGCAAATGGCCAGATATTACTGAGGGGCAAGTGGTAGGAAGTAGGAACAACTGTGCAGGAATAGGCAATCTTCTTGCTGATGGTCTTGTTTGCTTATATAGGTCGTATAGAGGCATCACTGTTAAGTTAAGAATGTTTCATAACAAGCTAAAAGTTTCTTCAGTTTAAAGGAATAACCAGAGTTCATCCTGAGGGAAACATGAATGTGTGTGCCTCAGTTCATTGCAATCCATCCAATGGTTATCGGAACATTTTACTGAAAACCACAAATGTGATCCTCATGGTGGTGCTAGAAAACATGTCAGCGGGATTTATCAGTAGCGTTCATCCTGTTGGGTCCATGGTTATCCGCATAGACATATATACATAGAAGCCTCATTGAGCACTGGACAGCACGTCGACGTCGCCGCCATATTGGATGTGGCGCCTCTGCCCCGCGAACTAACACAAGTCAATGGAGTGAACTTTATAAAGCATCCTTCTACAAAGTGCTATAAGTTAATGCCTCTCATTTACACGTTTTTCTTATTTTTCTTATTTTTTCTACATATCGATAAAGTATTTGTGATTCTGATTCATATATTATGCAGTCAGTTGTCCCTATTTAAAGTTAAATTAAATTAAAGACAGTATGGTAGACAGATGTCACATTTACATGTCAGGATCTGGTTAACACAGATTCAATATTTAACTTTATTGTCATTGTCATTGTCAGTTATCATCACAGTAACAGCGTTGCATACATTGGCAGCTGTAAACACTCATAAAAACATTAAAATAATACATATGTGGGTTTGGTAACTACCTGTATACTAAACATATAAGGAGTAGGTAGTTAATGTTTATAATCATAGGAGAACTTTTACATCCGTTGTTTTTGGTTCCTATCTATTTCCCAAATATATTCGTACGTGTGTGAAAGTGTAAATGAGAGACATTAACTTATAGCGCTTTGAAGAAGGGCGCTTTATAAAGTTCACTCCACTGACTTGTGTTAGTTCGCAGACATTGCCACATCCTTTATGGCGGCGACATCAACGTATCGCAGCAACAGGCCAACCCGCTCAATGAGGCGTCTATGTATATATGTCTATGGTTATCCGTACAAAATGTCATGGTGGACAGACAAACATTACACGCAGAGCCACACTGCTAGCACAACTATAGGTCCACGGCCATTCTCATCACTGTATATTTCCAATTACTCTAATCAAAAAGGATTCAATTTTGCATGTTGTGTTTTTTTACTTTTTCATCCTCACAGGCCCGCCAAGATGTTGAGGTGGACATTTATGAGCGGTTGCCCGTCCCCTTCGGTCTGGTCAGGTTCGGGGTGGCCCCTGATCATCCTGAAGTCAAGGTATCTAGTTCTCAATAGACGTGTATAGACATGCTATGCAGTGTGATATAAAGTGTCCTAGAAACGCGTGGAGCGTGTGCGTGTGTGTGCGCGTGTGTGTGTGTGCGCGTGTGTGTGTGTGTGTGTATGTTTGTTTGTTTATTATCGTGGCAAAAAGGTGGAATCCAAGATACCAGTTGTATTTCAAGTGTTTTTGAATGCTCAACACAATAGCATCAAAACTGTATAAGAAGTAAGATGCAGTCACAAAGGCTTTACAGGTGTATGGTTGTGAACAAAATGAAGGCTGGGTGATGTGGTCCAATGAATAATGTAGAAATAACTACTGAGTAGTCATGGGTCAGTAAGTCAACATGCTGGGCATCGTGGCTGGTGTGATTCAATCACAGCATGGTTCCTATTTATTGTTTGTCTGTGTTCTTAGTTATACCTTGCTTTCCCGTACAACGTATTCTATAGTTTGCCTTACTTAAGAATATACTATCAATCAATCACTCAATCAGACTTTATTTATAGAGTGCTTTTCATACATCGTAATGTAGCACAAAGTGCTTTACAGAATTAAAACAGCAACAATTAAAACAACAGCCAAGTCTTGAAGCAGACAGGTAGCCAGTGCAGAGACTTTTAAATTGATGTCAAGTGTGCATGTAAAGTAGAGCGTTGCAATAATCAATGTGGCAGGTGATTAAAAACATGCATTAGTGTCTCTGTACTGGCTTTGGAAAGGAACGGTCGCACTCTGCCAATGTTTTTTAGGTGATAAAAAGCTGTCTTAGTTATGTTATTGATGTGTGGGTTAAAACTGAGGTCTGAATCTAAAAGAACTTTCACTTGTTGTAGTCAGGCTTAATTCCAGGGCGTTCAATTTTATATTAATCCTCTGTCTTTGAGCTCATACTATCACTTTAACTGCAAGAGCTTTACATTCGCTGTGTGTTTACATTCACTTAAGTCAATGAAACTACTTTCTGCAGAAAGCTGGCTATGAGAAACCTGTTTGATGTAATCCAGGGAAGTAGAGAAACCTGATATCCCATGTAAGATTTCTCTTTCTCTTTTTAATCGGGAGATTAGTGTGTTGTGTGACAGAGTTTCATGTGCAAGACAAAGTCTTGAAAAAGCTTCACAGCAGAGCGGTGAAATGAACAGAGAGATCGCAACAAATGGTGAAACATCCTCGTGTATTTAATTTAAAGTCATAGAAAAAATGTGACTGACATTTATGTAGATGCTTTAAAATTCAGATACGGTTTGAGTTTCATTTAGTTTCGTATTTGGTCTGTTTTGCTCATGTCAGTGTATGTTTTCCAAAAAATGTTTGCACAAGACAAATTGTACACTTTGACTCCTAATTCCTAATCCTAATTTTTACGTGTTCCAGTGATTGTAGTTTGAACTTCTGTGGGTACATTGCAAACAAGCTAATAGCTAATTCATCCCAATATTAATGTTCCAATTGTTGCAGACTGCATCAGACTAGTGTCTCAATATTGGTCCCATAACAAACTGGTGCATGTATTTGAGTTTAATCAGTGCTAAAGTAACTTTTAAGTGTTTTCGTTTGAATAATTGTGATATTTTCTTCTTGTCAGAACGTCATCAACACATTCACACTGACGGCAAGAAATTCACGTTGCAGCTTTTACGGGAATGTGAACGTGGGGAAGGATGTGAGTGTTGAGGAGCTGCAGCGAGCCTATCATGCAGTGGTACTGGTAAGGACACGAAAAACCCACTGCTCTGTTGTCCTAACGATGTTGATAACCTGTGCATAACCGTCCTTACTCGTTGTTTTTTGGATATTTTATGTAAGAGTTACGGAGCAGAGGGAAACAGGAGAATGGGAGTGCCAGGAGAAGACTTGGCTGGTGTTCACTCTGCCAAAGACTTTGTTGGCTGGTACAACGGGCTGCCAAGCTGTCAAGAGGTATGCTTTAAACTGTGTGAGTACATTATCAGATAAGTCCTGTTGTTTGTTTGTTTGTTTGTTTTTGTTTTTACTTTCGCTCCATGTCTTTATCTTCAAATCTCAGTTTCTGTCTATTATCATTTCAATCCAGCTTAGTCCGGACCTGAATTGTGAAACGGCAGTCATTCTGGGACAAGGCAACGTGGCCTTGGATGTAGCAAGAATCCTGCTGTCTCCTATTGACATTTTAAAGGTGGGAAACACACAGCCTCGGTTATTTAAACACGCTACAAGGAACTTTTAACTGGTGACATTGTTTTATTTTGATTTGAGTAAAAGATTTTGATACTTCTTCCACCACTGGGTTTTTGTGAGGGGAGTTCGCACATGGCACCAAAGTTTATTATAATTCATTTTTAGTTTTGTCAATTGTTTTGTTTATGGTCAATTACTGGTTTCTAATGATTTCTTTCGAATA
>OMLP01046193.1:6233-45661 GCA_900302685.1 Spondyliosoma cantharus
AAATCAATCCACTGTTTCCATACGTTGTGTCGTAGGAAACTTAAATAAGCTAACGGAGCCGTTACCCTGCACACTGTGGCATCCAGGAAAGATGCACGAGCGACGTGGAGGAGACATGACTGGTTAGCTGACTGGTTGACTGGTTAGCTGACTGGTTGACTGGTTAGCTAGCTGCAAACTATCGTAAGAGATGCTATCCGAGACTCCAGAGCGATTAGGAAGCTAATGCGCTGAATGTATTTATAGCTTCGATCAGGTTTATGCTAATGATGGCTCCGTTACGTAACGCGGCTAAGATTTCTGACCCGCCCATTAAATCCTGAACACAGAATTTTGAAACACAGTTTGTGAAGCCTAGCTAACATCTATAAAAGATTATAGATGTTGCATCATGTAACTGTACGTGAACAGATCATTTTAGGTTATACTTGGCAGGCTTTGGTGTTACCTGCTAGAAGATGAGGTTAGATCAAGGTGGTGGTCAAACATGTGACTTTCACAATACATTAATTATCTGTTTCATCTCACCAAAAACCACAGAACTACAACTGAGACCCACTGAAACGGAGGACAGATCATCGAGCTCATTGTATGGATGAATGTGGCAGTTGCATTTGAGGTAAGAGATCCTACACACAAACATAGACATCCTACACCACGTTAATGTGATGTTGCATTGAATTACTTTGAGAGGTGAGGAATGTTTAATTCTTTAGCTGTGTGTGTTCACGTGACCAAAGCAAGACAAAATGGTGGTTCTCATGCTACAAACAAAGCACCGGCAGAGTGAGTTTGGCTCATGGAAGAGTACTATGAGAAGAATAAATAAAGATACAAGGGACAAGTTATAGTTTTGTTATCGGATGATATTAAGAACATATGACTGTCTAGATAGCTATTTTATATTTAAAATGCTATCTTGTTTAATTTTTTAAAGGAGGGTTATGACATCAGAGGTTTCCTTAGCAAATTAAAGTAACTTTATTATTATTGCTGTTAGTTAATGATATTGCTCTTTTTGCACACAGTATGTATGAAAACTAGTAATTTGTAATAAAACAATTCACTTAAACATTTGAGTTAGTCATAGAAATTATTCATTTTTGCAGTAAAAACCAGGTGCGTGGCATTATGAACGCTGGAAAATATTTGAAGATCATTATGTTGTTGTTTATTAAACCAGTGTTATTTGTTTTTGAAAAATGCAAGAAGCACCCTCATGCCAGGAACGAGCTTTGGTCAACGGAATGAGTTGGAGATTGAGGTAAACATGGACGAGAGCACTGATATGATATTTCCACTAATATGTCATTTTGGCCCCAAGGATCTAAATGATTCACCCGCAAGTCTGCCACAGATTATTTAGATCATAATGTTTCTGTGGTACATTGTGAATCAAACCAGCTTCAGAACGAGGTCTTCCAGGTTTGATGTCTCTAACATCTCTTTCATACCAAAAATAGCATGTATACACAGGTTTTTTAAATGTGGGTAAACCTGCTAAAAGTAGGCGATTTTCATATCATCAGGAGGCCTTTCTGTTGCTCTTTTCCACCTCGTGTGCCATGTTTGTCATCACGAAAACAGGGAAGTATTAGATCACATACCTCATATATCAGACTGCATCCAGAAGACGTTGAACTTCTCTTAAGTCTTTATCATAATATTCTGAATTAGACTGATTGGTTTTTCAGGCACTAATAACATTTGCTAAGTTGTCAAGGATTGATACAGCTTACTTCTTTCTCATCTCTGTTGAGAGCTGCACATGCAAAGTATAAATCAGGCAGCTGATTTGACTCAGACCACATGGAAACCACTGGCAATGGCTACTTTTTTAATATCTTTTAACTTCAAACTCAGCCTGAGCTTCCCAGATGTAGCAATATAGCAAATATGTCTGCTACAGGTGCTTGAAAGAGGCTGTCCAATAACCTTTTGCTGACAGCCTATGTAAAATTATATGATTATTGTTTTTAACAGAAGTTCCGGACCAGTCTACGTTAAAGTACACAGTTTTTTCATGATTCACATCTGACTTCTTCTTAATCCAAGACAAAAAAAAAGCTAACGACTGAAAATGAGGTTAATGTTCGAGTCACATTCCAGCTGCAGAATAGTTGAGTGAATTCCATGTGTAATAGCATTGCATCAACATCTCTTGAGAGGTCCTCATTTTTGTACCATATGTGGCCATGAATGACAATAACAGGTAGCTCATAGAGTGTGTAGCATTAAAAGAAGAAACCCAACCTGCATCTGTGACTGAACCCCTTGAAGAGACCTTGTAAAACTAGTTGTGTGTGTGGCAGAATATACAGCTGTGCATCACTTTAACATGTGAAAACAGGGCGTTTAATGCACTGAGACTACTAATACTAATTAAATGTTTTATACTAGCATTTGTTGGGATCTGATAGACATATATACCCTAGAGCTATGGCTTTAAAAAAAAACTGTAGACATCTGGTATATGAGTGTGTCAGTTAAACCACATGTATTGCATATTGTTTATGTGTTGTTGTTTTTACACTAATAAGTCCAGAATGTTTCAGAGGGCCAGGAAACATGTTGAAATGCCTGATGGCAAGTTCTTAGGTCCTTATTTTAAGTACCATCGACATTTATCAACATTTTATAAGACACCATGTTACCTTTTACTCTGCCAAATGTTTGCAGTATTAGGTCACATGCAGTAGGCTGTTCAAAAGCATCGAGCCAGACTGCACATCTGAATTTTATTATCATGAAACGCTGTTTCCATGAATGAAATTGAGATGTATAGGCATGGAGTCATATGTTAAGTTGAGTTTATAGGAGAAGCAAGGTATACGTGTAACCTGGCTGGTTATGAGAGGTAGAACAAAATTTGATTCACACAATGCAAAAAAATAGGAATTTAACAAAATGTATTTTGTTATTTCAACTTTAGGTCACACTGACACAATGTTGTTTTCAAAAGATGTCAGAGATCAATATTATTTAAGCAAATGTATTTGGCAAAGATGCAATAGTGCAAAACATGTCACTAATGCACTGGATATAAGGATGTTTTCAGAGGGTCCATTTATCACAGAAGATAACAACAGATGGTTTTACTTGAGGGGGAAATCCGGTCGAGTTTATTTTTCTGCAGCTTTTGCTTGTTCGATAATATTCTCATGGCGGTTGGTGTTTATTATGCAGATACACGCATCTTCAAACCGGCAGGGTGTTCCAGTAAGATTATAAGAGATTCCTCCAAAAAAGGATGATGCTGTCAATATCGTGGAAAGATATTCTGACAGAACATGGCAAACATCATCTCCATATGAAAGTGATTTTCCTGCTTATGTTAAACATCAACAATGCCAGAAAGTAGAAAAATGTCTGAAAAAGTAAATGAAGCATGGTTTCTTTTTCTTTTGGTTGAGTCTAGATTGAAAGATTTATATCTAATTACGGCCTCTGATTTTAAGCAGGTATACAAACTTTACAACACGACATCACTTTCTTAATGAATTGCACTGATTTATTTGGATTTGAGAAACAGAAAACGGTGTCAGATGACTGGATGTTGGGAACTGCTCTGGTCTGTGCTTACATTTTACCTCATTGTTACTAAAGAACAACCGATAAAATGTGATGTGTATGAACCTATGTCCTGAACAGACTGTATGGCCAAAGATCACAGTATGCTTGTAGCGGTCCTACAACACTATCTTTGTTCTTACATTTGTTCCAGATGATTTTATGAATATAACATTATATCTTGAATTAAGCTATCGTTCGAGAGTTACGTTTATGGCCGTATTTTTCTTTAGATTTTTGCAATTTCAAACCATTATTCCGTGTTAGTGCATCATGTGAAAGCTCAAACATCGATGACGATATGCAGCATGTGTGAAATTACTCCACCTTTCGGCCTGCGCCATAAATCAACACAGCTAATGCTTGGAAAATGTCAGCGAACTGGGATTTAAGCTTTTTATGGCTGAAGTTAGAGAAATGATCTCTCCAGATCTTAGTCCTGGAAGCTGCATTTAATTTGTAATATTTGTTTCCAAAATTGATATTTGTTGGAAACAAGGTTAGACCGAAAGGTTAGCAGCACTGTTTTGTCTTCATGGATTGTCCATATTCCCATGGCTTAATGCAGTGTGGCCAGAACCAAGCTATGTTTTCACTTACAGTAATCTACTGAAGTCACAGTTACACTTGTCTAACTGACACCTTGATTTCTGGATCCAAAATATTTTGAACTTGTACTTACATTCTTCATTGTAAGAAGTCCATGAATCACATTCTGTGAGAGTTCGCTTCTATGTATGATAAAAGCCACCTGAGCCTTAATCTAACAGATTAGATGTAAGTGAGCAACTCACAGCAGCCAGGGAATTTATGCTGAACCACTTGAGCGGTCATCAAAACAGCTAATAGCAGTGGTGCAAATCTGAGCTACTTCCCCTACAGAACCCCCTCCTCAGAAACAAAATATTGTATTTTTTAGTCCAGAGCTTTGGTCGCTATTTCTTTTCTGACTGCATTTTTTAGATGCACTTCCCACTTCCAGAGTGAAAACCTAGGTTCTCCAAATGTAGTGATTTTGAATGTGAATGTTGTAATAAACTGAAGGATTAAGTGTTCCTGTATACTTCCTAAAATAGAATATTTAAAACCCTTGTGGATTAGCTGAAAGATTCGTCATCACAAAGCTGGAAACAGGCTGTTTTTCGGAGCTTTTGAAAAGTTGATGTTTTAGAGATATGTGGTTCTCACAGAACAGCAACGCTGCAAATGTATGATGACTTATTGACACATGAAAGATTAAACTATCCAACTGACTAGTATAGTTAAAATTACCATTAACTTTAGAGCAGTTAAATGCAACAAACATCAATGAAGCTCATAATACTTACACACTTATACTTAAAGGGGCATTATGCAAGAATTTAACTCAAGTTACAAATTTAACTCAAGTTCTCAACAGAATGAATAAATGTCAGATTTGACATTATGATGTGTTTGTTTGGTGCCACAGAGATATCTACTGAAGTTAGCATGCTAGTCAATTAGTTCGGGTCCAAAAGCTCCTGTGATGGCAGTGAAACACTAAAATTGGTCTCCAAGTTCCATTGTCCGAACCGCTACCTGCTCAGTTAACTGAGCTAAAGAGCTAAGGGCATCTACAGTTATCAGCAGTTTGCAGTTACTCTGGTGGTATGTTGCACCCTGTTTGTTTTGAGTATGCATTTGACAGGTGTCCACTTTTTAAGTATTGCACATTTGAACTCAGAACTTTTACTTTTACTGGAGTATTTTTTTGTACTTTTACTTAAAGTATCCGAATACTTCTTCGGTCCACTTGCTAATAGGGTATGTGTTGTGTGGAAGTGTACTCATGTTGGGCTGTAATACTATCTATCTGTAATCCTATCTAAGTATTTCCATAACTGCAATCATGAGCACAATGCTGCAGTCCAGTTTGTCAACAGACTACATTCTTTAACAGGACTGTTGCTGGATGTTATTTGACCGTGTATCGAGGATTAGACGCTGCCAACCCGGCTTTGATGTCTCCAATGCAATTTCAACATCTGAAAGGCCAAACACAGATGTAATCATTTGGTGTACTTTGTGCCAACATGAAATTAAGCATTGATTCAGTCTTTTGAATTTTGATGCTACCCAGATGTGAATCGCTGCAGTGCGAACGATGCCATAGTATTCACCAGAAAACCCAGTTTGACGTGAGCGTGTTTGTCTGTTTTGCTATAAACATGATTAATGTTTTCTTGGGCGTGTGTGAGGGCTGCCATTAAGACTAGCCCAAGTGTTGTTATTGGTATAAACATTTATTTTCATCACATCTTGTTTTGTCTAGCAAACACACCAAGTTGAACTCTGCTCATGAATTTATTGTAAACATTTAGATTTTTCTTTTGTTTTATTTATGGGTTTACATGTATTTAATCAACATTAGCCCCTTGTCATGGTTGAGATGTCAGTCCAAAGATGATTACTGTTTCATATTTTCTAGATTGCATGCAGTTAGTTTGTTTCCGCCAGCTCATAAAGCATCAATCTACAGGCACTTCACCTGGCACCTTGTTTTCATTTTGTCTTTGGATTTTGGTTTTGTCTGTGGAATACTTTAAGAGTAAGTAACCATCTCCGCTTTGTAAACACAATTTAGACTTGTTCTGATACCTTAACCTCCTTGATTCCTTTTGACTCTATAACCCAAGGTCTATAACCTTCATTATGCATCTGCAAATTTCAAATTAATAGTGGGCTGCTGATGATCTGTGTAATTGAAACATACACTTGCCATTTACAAAACAACTCCTTTAAGTCTTCCCACATCGAGAGCACAGCTGAACCAACAACTGGAGGCCTCAGCAGACTGTCGGGAGGATCATCAATTCATTTAGCAGAAGAGCACTCGCACTTTACATCTCATGTATCACAGCAGACTAGTAGCTGAGGCACCACATGACCCCTGTACACTTTATGTGGACTCATATTTTTCTTAGACCCGTTATTCAGAGAAAAATAAAAAACAATGAGATATTAAATGTGACACCACTATAGTGATTCATGTCAACAAAGTGAAACAAGCACAGATTTTGTACAGTCCCATAGTGCATTTGTGACAGTGACATATAACACGGAAAGTTTATTTGAATGTGATCTCATATTTCTGGCTCTCTAGTTCATCAGCTGCCTTAATGTTGTCCCAGGAATATACATCAGGTTGTCTGTTTGTAAAAAGTGAACATTAGTTATTGTTAGTGTCTGAAATATTACAGAGTGGATTTATATTATACATTCGCTGAATTATGCAACAATTCTGTTGGAATAATCTTTTCTAATTTGATTAAGCTGCCTTCTACAGTATATACTGTACGTGTGGTCGACTGACCTTAGGCACTCCACACATGATAAGTTCTTCAGTACATGTTTGTTAATACAGCTTTTCACCTGAACGCAACATATCACTTTGACCATAACACTGTGGTGACTGTGTGGGGGCAGAATAATAGTACAAAAGTGTTTTTTATTTTTATACAGTGCAAATTGTGGAATCTGTAAGTATTAAGCTACTTAGTAAATGGTGAAGTTCAGACCATTTCCATTTTTTGAGTGATCACCTAAAATGAAACACTACAAAGAATAATGTTTAGAACTTTGTACTAAATCGGCTTTGTCACATCTTTTGCACATGGATTTATTAAACTCAACTGTACATCGATATGAAAGTTTCCCTTCACTATTTTAAATTCAGTTTGAATATGATAAGATTGGATGACTGTCTTTACTAGTTCACTTGTAACTCTGATGCATTTTCATGCGTTGTCTGAAAGTAGAAGGTGGTATTTAGTTTGAATAAATAACTGCATTTATTTACGGTTCTTATTTGAGGTTCTGTTTTCACCCCTGTCCATTTGTTGGTTTGTCGGTTGGCTTGTCAGCAGGATTACAGAAAAACTACTGAATAGATTTCTGCAAAACTTGGATGGAAGATGGGTCTTGGCGCCCAGAATAGAGCCCATTAAATTTTGGATTTGAACCGGATAAAGGCATGAGTTGAGATAAGGCTATATTGACACTTTCATTAACTTCTCAGGGAATAAAGCAGGGCTCTCTAATGGAAAATAAGGCTTTCTTAGATGTCTGGTATCTGTGTGTGAGTATAATTAGTTGCAGTTGATTTGGTGAACTTTAATTATGGTTAAGCAGTTATGGGTTGTTTAAAGGTCCACTTTGTAAGAAAGTTTATTTTTGAGTCTCGTCCCCAACTCGTCAAATACTGATGCTTTCGGATGGCGGCCAACCTGACCTACAATCCCAAAGCATCAGTATTTGACAAGTTGGGAATGAGACTCAAAAAATATAATTTCTTACAAAATGGTCCTTGGATTATTGAGTTTGATATCGGATCGTTTGAATTTAAGAGGATGGTTGAGCTTTGGCAGAGGTATGCACTCTCTGAGTGCCATTCTGGTTTAATCATGATAAATCTTCATTGAAATATAACATACTTGCCACGTAGTTTGCAGTGTCTCATTCAAGCATAATGAAAACGATGAATTCTTCCCTCTTTAAAGCACATTTAATCCATAATTGTATTGATGTTGAGTACTATTCCCTGACGTCCTCTTAAACATTTCCAACTATGTGTTGTCTGCCTCTCGCCTTGCCAGTACCTGGTGTCTGATGTTTTAATGGTGACTCAAGAGCCCAGGCATGAACAGAACCTGAGAGGTTTCCATCTCATCACGTAAAGACAGAAAACAGGTGGCAAAAATTAGACCGCAAGCTTTCCACTTGGGCTGTTAGTCCCTACTTCATTCGCTGTGTCGACAGCGCTTTGACAGATCCTCTTCCTAGTGCAGCATTAGATTGACAAAAGTTAGCAGACCAGCTATTTTCTCCCAAGTGGTGACTCTGTAATAAAGTACGATGGTTTTTAAAGACAGTTATTTATCTCTGTCAATAACTGTAAATACTAACAGCAAAGTTCAACACCTCTGAATGTTGCACTGATGATTGAGAAAGCAACAAAGTGTCATGAAACAAAGTATCATGTTGATACCCAAATGAAAAGAGCCTCAATGCCTTGAATGCTTGGAAACGATATGCTTACAGTGCACACAGAAAGTATGACAGAAAGGAGACACTTTTTGCTGTTTTTGAATAAGATAAACGGCTTGAAATGAATGTTACTATGAAGATATGGTGCTCACTCTCTCTTTGAGTGTATGCATCCGATTCAGATCTTCCATGTAGAGACTGTAACCCTGTTGATACGTAATCCCCTGTTTTAGGAGACAGTAAAAGTGACAGAAGGTAACATTCACATATCATTTTTAATATCTGGATTTATAACACTGTCAGTAAACACTTCGTAGCTGTCCTAGAAATGCTTTTCCAGGGCTGTTCAGCTGCCATATTCGCTTCTATTTGACTGGTTATAATCAATTCAAATGTCCTGTTGGATTGTTTATCCCCCACCCCCTTCTTCTAAATAATGTCCTCAATATGTTTACCAAACAATGAAGTATCGCACCTCTTGTTTGAATTTATGCTTTTATATTGAAGACACGTCTTTAGGCCTCCAGTCACCATGTGTCTGCATTAGTGCTATTTTGCAAAATCCAAGGGTAAACTACTCTGCCAGCGTGGTGACAGACACGATACACTGCAGCACAGTTTAAACGCCTATCGCTTTGTTTTTACAGTGATTAGCTTTCCCAGCATTGCTTTATTCTGTTGAGAGTGATTAATTAACTTCTAAACCAGAGTTCATGTGAAATGGTTTGCAACCTGCTACCTTGTGCGTCCTTTCTCATTCATAGTGAAGCAAAAAAAGTTTTATATGATAATCAGAAACAATGTACATAGAATGATAACATACATAGAATCAGCAATTACTGTATGTGCATGTGTATTATGTCTCCACTCCTGGAATATCTCATGATCTATTTCTATTTCAACAGACCGAGCCGTGGTCTCTCATGAATTAGATTTTAATGGGATAAATCTCTTTGGTTGCTTGTTTAAAATTCTGTACATTTATTTGTTGAATGAAGACAAAATCAGTGAATATGATGACATGCTGGACCTAATATCCGAACCAAAAAGTATTCAGTCTGAATTCTGGATAAAGCTAATGGCCATTTGCAGTTCATCAGTTCATGTCTTCAACCAGTAAATGCTTTTATCGTCCTGGACTAAATGTGTCTACTTTACATTTTAGCTTTTAGCTTTGTGCTCTTACTTCATGTTGTTGGTGAACCTCAGACACTGTCTTCTATTTTCTATGATTTACAAGAAGTACTAGATCTTCTATTTTGCGTTTAAAAAATCTACTTTAAGAGAAGGATGGCAACTTTTTTTAAATCATTCCTTCTTTACCTGCCCAAAAATGCAATAGGCATGATTTTACAAGCAGATGCATGAAATCCTTCGGGACAGTCACAGTTCAATAAATCTTATTTGCCCTTTGATTTCACCTGTTCACCTCACAACCACCAAATATTTGCTTTGAGGTATTTGATTGATTTTGGTTTCAGTCAAAATAATCAATGGCTGCCTTGATTTGTTTTGTTGCAGTTGTCGTATCTGCTGGAGAATCATTTTGGATCATGGATCAAAAGCTTCTTCGTGTACAGACGCACAGAGACGTCTGCATGCAGATAACTAATCTCTATTCACAAAAACATATTGCGGTCCAACTGATATGATTCGCCAAGACTAGCTTCCCTTTGAAAGCAAAAGTCTAGTCAGTGCTAAGAAAGCATGACAATAAAAACAAAATATCTCATGCTGCGAGTTAGCAGTATGTCAGCACCGCATTACGTTCTCGGTCTGCTTGTGTTTGTCTCTGACAAACTTTTGGCACATTTTGGTAATCTACTGTTACTGGACTCCATGCCTTCTGGCCGCATCTCACGTTGAGTTATTTTAGTACATTTATCTAACAGTTTTTTAACAGTATTTTTTATTTATTGCCTCTCAGTAGTTAATGTGAAGTTGGATGTGGTCACAGGTCGATACATTTATTACTGCAGTTACACTTTGGCCTTGTCCTGTGCGTAACTGCTGATGTCACAGTGTGATATTAAAATGTACAAAACAGTGTAATATTAAATTAATGTTGGAGCCTTATATCTGACTTACAGTTAAATGTAGCCAAGCACTAAACATTTGCCAGTTGGACAGCCATCCTATTATTCATATAAAATAAGCTGTTTCATATGTTTTCTCTTGAGCTCTGGACTCAAGTATATATTTAGATAGAACATATGAACAAGCCAGTTTTTGACTACACTGATATGATGGTCTGGATTTTTGTATTCAGCCAGTTTTTATTTTTGTCACAGTTTATAATGTAAAGTAGCATTAATCTTTACCTAGTGTCTGTTAAGTGCTAATAATGTGAAAAACAGATTGCCCAGTGTCAGGAAATGGTGAAAATGTAAAATGGTTTAAAGGAATCAGAGGGACAAATCCACTTTGCCTCTCTATGTAATTATATACACTCAATTTGATCCATCGTTAGTCCTCCTCCTCAGATCTCATAAGTGAAACTCAAAAACTTGGGCACCATTACATTTCTTCCACATTAACAAGTCAGTCCAGTGACAACATTGCTTTATTCTACAATTATATCTTAAACATTCAGTTCTTGAATCAATATATTGATAAATGTGAAATGCAGCCTTCTTCTGTAAAAGTATTTAATTGTTGCCTCTAAGGTACTAATATGGTACTTTCAGAATTACCCAGAACTTACAGGAACAATAGTGTGCACTGTCTTTGCTTGAGCACTAGCATGGTGGTTTATCTTTCCGAATTCATTTTTTAGCAGGGCACCATAAACAACAGTATTGACAGCTCCCAAGTCAAATCCTACAGCTGGAGGGGATTCAAAGCAACTGCAGTTTTTTATGATCACAGGTGTTGTGTTGTGTTGTCAAAGCAAAGGATGAAATAAGAGTTGAGGCATTGTGACAGCACCTATGCTTCTGCAGCCAGTTCAGGTGGCTCACAGTTGGTGAGATCCTCCAAGAACTGCCGAATGAAAGGGTGCACCTTTGGACAGTATTCATGGTTCCTTCTCTGCAGCTCAACCAGCTGTGTATCAGCCTCTGTTCATTGTCTGCTGTGTTTGCACCAAGTGACTAGGTACTATCCATGTAGGGCAGTTGAATACAAATATTGCCACTTTACTCTGCATGTTACTGTCATGGACACACACCACTTCTGCTTTCTATGCGTAGAAGGATTGTTTCAAGGCATGTTGGAAGTACAGGCACCCTATTTCAGCACCTGCCTATTTGACAGATGCTTGTAGGCCATTGTGTGTCAACAGTGTATAGCTGGGAAGCTGTCCACACAAACAGTGCAGCACTGTGTGCTGTGTCTTGGTTAGATGAGCCAAAAGCTCAATATCCTATAAATACATTTGAACAGAGTTTACTTTAGTCCTCATCTTCCTCTTTCTCACTGACTTCAGGTTCAGACCAGTCAATCCTTTTTAATCTATCTACCCGGTCACATTGCAAGTTTATTACATCATTTCTGTGAAATTGTATTTAATACTTATGTTAAAGGTTATTTCACAAGCCTTGTTAAATTTGTAAATTGGGCGAGACTGCATGTTTCATTGATCTAGGCGTGTTCTTTGGACACACATTCTGAGGGGCATGTTTTCCTCAGGATTTTCTCTGTAATTGCCAGGACTTCTGCTTGAAAGCAATTTGAACACATTGAAACCATACCATACCATGTTATTTTAATCTGTCATTGGTAAAAGTACAGAAATTTTCCCATCTGCTGACCTATTTTCAGAAAACCATGACCAAAATATCAGAAATACATTATTTCAGCACATGCTTGTCCGTGAGACGGTCCTTTATCTTCTTTTAGCTCTGTTTTCATTGTAAATGTCCATTACCAGACAAGCTTTCTTGTTTTCTTTAGAAACATTACAATCGCACTGATAGTTTTGCATACCTCATAAAGTCTGATAGTTGTGACGTGTGCTTTGTTTTCATTTTATGATCCAAACCAGTAGTGACTTTATACTGTGTCCAAGTTCGGTTTGTAACAGGTGAGTGGAGGTGATGGGGGACAAAGCAGTTGTCAGTCTTTGTGGCACAGTTTCTTTAAAGACAGGGCCTTTGGTAGTTAAAAAAGAGTGTGGGCTCTGGTCTGGCTACTTGGTCATGGTGACTGTGCAGAGGGGAGTGGGACGTTGGAGGATATTGCTAATGTTTATATGTCGGTAGTCAGTGAGAGGTGAAAAAAGGAGCCATGTCTCTTCTTTGAGACAGTTAAAGTTCTCCTAAATCTAAGATGTGTTTGGGTTCAAGGTACATTGTGGTCACTCGGGGTACATAACTGTGCTTTTAAGATACAAATAGCAGTGGTACAAAAACTGACCTGAAAGATTAAAAACTGCCCCAGCAACCAGCTTTTGTGTTCCAAAACATACAATTCCACTCTACTTTTAACTTAAAAAGGTTGTTTTCTTTTTGGTCCTCTCTCCATCCGTTCTTTCACTGAATCGCCAAAGTCGTAAATAATGACTGGATAAGCTACGGTGTTTACACACTCTTTCTCGCTATTGTGACTTCATCATTCTGACTATTTTTTACTTTTTAAACCAAACCAAATGTTGGGACGCTTCCTTCGTGACAGTCAACCAAAGGACATGCATGTTTACTTCTACTATTGTTCTATTTAACTACATGTGCAAAAAATTTAAAAAATGTTTGTTATATGTGAAAAAGTAATGCATTCACCAGCCCTCAAAAACACATACACACACATACATAAAAGAAATACGGTTGAATTCTTACAAATGTGACCAGACACCTGAAAGTGGATGAGGAGCTCTCAGGGCTGTCAAGTCTCATCAAACCTTTTTCACCTCCACGCCAGCAGTTTGATCTAACCTCGGGGTCCATTAGGTATGTACCATATTGCACCAAAAGTATTTTTTGTGATACTTTCCTGGCAGGGCATGTGGAAAATATCTGTGCTGTGCTCTTACTGCTTTCTTTTAATAACACAGTTTGTCCTGCCTGCAAAAAAAAGACGGTCAGTCTTGATTTATAAATCCTGACAAATTGCTTCTCATCTTTTTTTGTTGTGGTTCTGTCTCTCTTTTGACACAATTTGTTATTGAGCTTTATTTCAGTAACACATTTATTTGATATCACATGTCCGAGGCTGGAATGGACAGCCATAGCGTGCCTTACCTTGTGATTAATGAGTATAAAATGGACCCTGTCACCCTGTGGCAGACATGATGTAGAGTGACTTGGATTTTCCATTTATGTTTTATATTTTCAGGCTAGTTTAGTATCCGACCACATGACTAATTAGCAGTTATTGCTTTTTACAACACATACTCATATATCATGATACTCAAGGACCTGTTCATTTTTTGTTAACATCTATGACATTTTAATTGACTTCCTATGATCATATGAGCAAAAGAAACCAAACAAGCAGTTTATGTTAGACAGCTTGTATTTTTCTTTTGCTATAAATACAGTCCAGCCAACACGCTGTTTTAAGGGTTTGCGCCATGTGCAGTCATCTGTCAGCCAACAATCCTTCATTCTGTCTCAGGCTTCCACGGCTTCTCAGAGCTGAGCAGTCTTGACATATCAGGCTGCAGAGGCTGAGGGCACTGATTAGAACAGATGAAAAGCAGTCGAAATGTACCACTGATAAGATCGTGAGTATGGGAGAAAGTATGGCAGGAGCAGCAGAGCAAGCCAAAAAAAATTAAGTGAATGAGCCTGACAAAGTAGGCCTTAACAATAGAGAGTGACCCATGTTTAAAGTGCTTCAGATGCTACTGAACTTCTTACTCTTGCACGTTTGCTTTGTTATATTAAGGATACTACCATTGTAGTATACTGCATGTGGATATATCAGTGAACAACAACAGCTTCTGAAAGTGTGTGTGGGATAATATATATTTACTTTCGTTCTTTCACGTTTAATCTCAATTTTGCATGTCATAGGTTTGTATTTGTCACCAGCCATTTTGTGTTTGGTTTCTTAGCTAGGTTTTTCGTGAAATGGAGAAATAAAGTGTCAACATGGCATGTAAAGTTGAATTTATTTAGTGAAGAGAATTTCCAGGTTCATTGGTGTCCTGCCATAGTCCAAAGACATAAATATCAGGTGGACCCAAAGGTATTGTTATGCGCGTCTTTTTCCGCTTAGCAGTGTGGTGGACCAGTTAGAGGTATCCTCATGTCTTCTCCCCACTGTTGATTGCTTAAATATTAAATTTAATGTGTACAATGTATATTTATTGTCACGTTCTCATCCCATGCCGTGTCGTTACACCTCTCCCCGTCTAGGTTTCACACAGGAGGCAAACCCCAGTTTCCCAGGTGAAGGTTGTTTGTGTGTGATCCACAACTTAACCCTGACCTTCACCACTCCTGGGTGGAGTTGCTCTGATTGTTTCATAAAGAGGCAGATCAGTTTATACTGGAGTTTCAAAGCCTGCTACATCTCATACAGACACTAAAGGGGAATCATCTGTGTCTTTAAGAGATACAAAGAGATGTGACAAAACATCTGTATTTGAAGCCCTGGGAATGAGCTCATGTTCTGTCACCTCATTTCATTGTAAAATTGCATTCTGTTCTTGTTTGGGATGGTTGTATCTTAGAAGTTAATTGTTTCCCTGAATAGTTTTCCAGTTGCATTCCTTTATTGCATGCAATGAGAGTCTCGTGAATTCTGTTTCAGGTTTATTTCACAACATGCCAGAGAAGATTTTATTTTATCCATAATATGCCTGTCAGACAGTATTTGTTGAGAGAGGCATTGCCAGAAAATGAGTCAGTTGTGTTCCACCGGTGACTCTGAGACAAGCTATTAAGTGATTTACTAGCCCTCTGGTAAATATTAAGTTGACATAAAATACTTACGTTCTCATTCGAAATATATGGCACTGTTCAGACAACGTGAATATCACACAAGGTTCCCAGGGAACTGTCACCTTTGGATGCACATTATTAACAAAGTTGACTGTTTCATTATGACCAGAGGCAACATGTAAGAGGCAACATGAGACAGCTCCAACTGAGTGTTGATCAAGATACAAATCGTTCTAACTGACCAGAAAATATCTATAAAATTTTCAAGATCAAAACAGATGTTACAGGAATTACATAAGATGAATTCACAGACAACAAAAAATGATTGTAAACAGATTTTTATGTGATTTTTTTATATGAGTATGGGTGGAAATAATCATTAACATGGATGTCTTGTGGTAGACATGCAATATAATGAAAAATACAGGTCAGGAAGATCATTTCAACAAAACCTGCTAGAGTTTAATTTTTCGAAGATGTTTTTTAGAATCCCTTCAGCTTCAACCTGCTGTAGGCCATTCACATCAGCAGCAACTGTGCTTATGTTCAGTAGTCGTGGCAGCATGAAACAGGTACTTGTACTAAAGACACATTGTATTGGTAATTACCACAGAAGAAGTTTCGATTACTTTGTCAGGTGTTTATGTATGTGGATTGATTTTGTCGGCATGATAGCACCACAACCATGGAAGAGTTCGCAGAGTTTAAAGATGGGTGTAGTGTACTGAGTGCTCATGTGTTCTCATGCTCAATTTGGTCAGTTAGTCATGCAGTATTCTCTTCCACTAATTAGTAATAACAATGAAGTTGTTACAGGTTTGGCTCTGCAAAGGCAAGTGTATCTCCCTAAATTCTGTAGATTATGCATCAACTATTAGACTCCGTCTGCATCTTGGTTTCAGGTCATTTGAGGCCCAATCCTCATTTCCTGTTTAATCTATTCTAAAACATTTTTTTAAATATTTTGTGGAAAAGTATGGAGAGAAAACAAAAATAAATAAAAATAAAATTCAGATTCCAGAAACTGGCTCCACTAGATGTTGAATGATTTGTGTACATGAAAACCTGTTCTCTTTAGTCACGAGTATAAAAACAGACGTTTATTTCATTTTTTTCATAATAATCAAAAAATCTGTTTTAGCCATAATTAGTGTGGAAATTACTTTTAAACATTGAAATCATAGCAATTCATAATTATTCTACACTTTAGTTGTTTCCACTACTTTTCTTAACTCTGAGTCTTTGCATGCTCACAACCTATGAGAATAGCCAGACACCAGCTCAGGTCCAACGGTGCTCCAGGCCACCAGCACTCATTAGATAAGATGAGAAGAGCATTAGCAGCAACCACTGCAGAGGTAATGTTCTGGCCTGCTTAAGGCTGTACAAGTACAGATAATTGTGTTCAAGCCGTGTACCTACAGATAATACATTATTCAAAAGCTGCTGTCCATTAATTTTGCATTCCTGCTACCTTCTCTGCTTGCTCCTGATTGGCTTAGGGTGATGTCAAACAGGACTATTGCCAGTCGTCAAAAATCATAGACAGAAATAGCATCCAGCTGGAACAAGACTGCGATGACAAGAATAATCACATCTTCACTGAAAACCCTCCATCTGCATTCCTGGACATGATTTTGGAAATGACTTAAGTTAGCGTGATGCTACTACAGCATATTTAGCAGGGGGACTGTTTAATGAGTGAGTTAAGTGCCTCATCTACCACACTGCCATTTTGGAAGTCATTGTCTTTTGTTCTGCTTGACAGTGATGTGCTTTCAGATAAGTTGTCTGTCAGCGTATGGATGTAAGCTGTAAAGCAAGAGAATGTCCAAATATGTTTTTAGTTCTGAAACAAGACAGGTTTTCTCAACTGATGTGGCAATCTGGATCTATGGAGCCTGCAAAATCCTGAATCATGCCGGTCTAGGATAGTATTAAGTTTTATCTCTTGCTGAAAACAGCTCAAACCAGGATCAAGAAATGAGTTCCTGATGTAGCCTCAGTCAAAATATATTTTGCATTTGCTCAGATTTTATATCTTAAAACTCCTTTTGAGCACCATGGTGTAGTGGGCTGTTTTGAAATGACTTGCTATAAAACATAAAACGAACACAGTCCTGACAAAATATCTGCGAGGGGCTACAAGATATAAATCTCTGTGATGGCTTTTTAAAAGAACATTTTGGATGACATTCCTGTATTTACACTTACCCTGAGGATCTGGCCTTAATGTACTGAATTACACTGAAGTGAGGAAAAATTATACTTTCTGTTTTAGGTGCCAAATACAGAGTTGGAAAAACTGTTCTCAGAGCAAGAGGAGAAAATGTCAGGCTTTGTGTTTATACAAAACATGTCAACAGATTTCAGAATTTTTAAATATATAATAGCCCTAAAAATGACGAATTAGTTTTAAACCTAAAATTAAATCTCATTTTGACTTTATGTGAGATGTATAATACGTGTTTCTCATTAAAGCCAGCAGCTCCTATTTGAGTTTTGTAGTCTTTTTAAAGATCAACTGCATAATACTGTCACTATGACATTTTACTAGCCCCAAAGACATAAAACGTTTGTGTGGCACTATCGTAGTGATTGGTTTTAAATCAGAAACAGATTGTTTGTTGGTAACGGAAGTTGGTTACAGCAGGTTTTTAATCACTTGGCCCAAATGCACCTATAAAACAGTTGCGGGTGTGAAACAATGTAATGTGTGCCACCTGCTGCATCTCTCTCTTCGGTGGTGCAGACAAAACAATGTGGTAAACTTTTTAGAAATACGGAGGAAGATGGCGACAACAGACAACAGCTACTTCAACAAACAAAAAAAATCAAAAAATTGGCACATCCTGGGCACATCTTAGTTCACATTTTCCTTTCGTCATTCCCTCCCAGGCGAGCACAGCTGCTGCAAAACAAGAGAACAAGAGGCACTTCAGGAGAACTGGAGACACAGAGAACGGGGGGCTGTTTTTGTTTCCCTAGAGCCTAAATTCTGACCAAGCTGGCAGTGCTTACTTAATTAACTTGCATACAGAACAATAATGCCAAACCCTTCCTGAGCGTGTTCAGTGGACATATCACAGACATTACGCAGTGGATTTGCCCCATTAAGCATCCATATTCTCGTGCCAAGAACCACATCCAGAAATTAACAGGCCAGCGTATAGCTATATGAATGTGTGACAACTGCAACAATATGCCAAAGGGATTGTCAGGAAAAGGCCTGTTCTGTTGAATAGTGCATCTGTTTCATGAGGAAATGTTCACTCTCGCTTCTTTCACTGCCACCCCTGCCGATCAAAAACTAATCTCTCTCGAAACAGCCAGCGCCAGTATGTATTGGCTGAGAAAAAATTGCAAACCTGACTCAACAGTGCTCTGCTGTAGTTTCACTGCCATTTTGAATATGAGGTGCCATAGGTCAGGTTTCAATCAACAAGCTTGCTTCTGTGTTAAAAATGAAGTAAAATAAAGTCTCCTAAAACTTTGGGAAATCAGAGGAAAATGTGACTTGAGCAAAAAAAGGTGAGAAAGACTGTACTTGCCAACATAAAAAGTAGCAGTAAATCATAAAAATGTAGTCCAGCAAAAATGTGAGAGTTGTACTATAATGGTGTGACGATGGTTTTCATGTCTCACAACCTGGGCTCTGTTCCCATCACACATCACAATGATTTCTACTATGAAATCATTGGAACGTTTTCATTTTAACCTAGTTTTCCTCATTTAACCATTAAGTGTTTCCCAACCTTAAATAAATAGATTGTATTGCCTTTTTCCAACGAGGTTTAGCTACCAAAAAGTAACAGTAACCTTCAACTTTTGTGTTTCGTTGTGTTGTTTGTAATATTAAAAGACAACCCCTGGACAACTCCATCATGCCATGTGATGATCAGGTGAACATTGTTTTTTCTGGCAGCTGTCAGGAACTCTGCTGGACCAGACTGGTACAGGGAATATATTTGGCAGGCTGAGTCCCCGAAAGACTTCTCTTTAAAACTTTGTCTGCCTGCCAGCCCCTAATTAATATATGGTACTCTCCCTCCTGTGGGTCTGGGGTGGTTCTGTAAGGACAGCAAGATCAAAGCTGGGATTGGCCAATGGCTGCTAATGAGTCTGGGGCAAGCCAACGTGATTTCATTATACATTATTATATACACAATATCATTTAACGAACGAAACGAACGAACGAAACGAACGAACATCATAAATACTATAATGGAAAGGTTAATAAAACATAAGAGATCATTTTTAGAAGAAGAAGAAGAAGAAGAAGAGAGTCTTTATCAGATGCAATCATACAATGTAGTGAAACTGGTTCTCATCATTCAAACCATCCCAGAGGGACAGTCGGCAGCCAATGTACAGCGCCCAGGGACCAGCTCCAGATCTAAACCAGTGCCTTGGTCAAGGGCACTGACAGGATAATTAAGCTGTACTTGTTTTTGATGGTGGGGGAAACTGGAGCACTACCTCCCCTCATCCCGACCATTTAAACCATAGACACAGACACATGCTCACACATACTTTATACTTGTAAAGCTGTAATTTTCCCTGTACCCAACTCTCATACTCCCCACAGATGCCACTGAAACTGACAGATGAACATGGCCATTGAATTAATTCTAATTTTGAATATGAATACTAGTGCTTGCTTACCTTAATCAGACTATGCACAAATAAAGCAGAGGCTCACAGAGGCTCCAAACCTGGACCTCAAGGCCTCGCGGGACCCGAAATAATGGAGAAATAGATAAAGATAGATAAAGCCCCTCCCTGCAAATTCAGGATGTTGTGGTTGTTTGCCTGGCTTTGTCTCCAGGTCAGTCATGCAAAGTGCAATATTGCACAAGCATGAAAACAATTGTGTTGATAGTGAACTTGCCTGCTGTGTAACGAACAAAAAAAAAGAGATGTAAACTCCCCCTAAATCGTCCAGTTAGATTCTGGTTAATAAAAGTGAATATGGCACATTTGTTTGTGCTTAAACCAACAAAGCAAAAGGAGTTCAACGAGTGGTGTAATTTTGTTGTCAGAGCTACAGTGTGCTCGCTCACTATAGCTCTTTCTTTAGTGAAAGAAACAGGGTCATCAACGCTTAAAGAATAGAGTTCAGGGAAGAACAAGTCTCCCAGGACTCTGAATGTGGCTCTGGTAGTATTTAAGCATTATGCGTTGGGCTTTGTTCAATCTACTCCACAATCATTTAGCTCATCTCTCTTATGAAAAGAGACTGGAGGGAAAGTAAAATAAATACTTAATCAATGAAACTGTATACCACTGCAAGTCCAGAACAAAGCCCTGGTGGAAAGCTCTGGATAATCCGCCTAATAAATGTTCTATTGGAGACTGAACTGTAAAACTCAGCTGGCGGTCTTTGGAGTCTTATTCAGACACAAAGCACGATAGATGATGCACACCACACTTTCCTTGGACATGGTGTAAATTATGCACAGCATCTCCCAGGGAAATTTAGGAATATGGGTCATAATTAACAACAGGGCTGCAGAATGAGTTTTAAGCTACATATTTCGCAATGCGAAGCTGTGCACATTGGAATTATTACAGTACTGGATGACTATGGAAAGAAATTTGTGGCGCCTTTGAGAATCATGGCAGATGATCAAACATAAGTTCCTTCCTGACTTGACCATTATCCATGAATTTCCAACTTTAAAGAGCAGGTATTATTGGTAATTGGTGTGATATTACATTTGCTTTGGCTTTGTTTAGGCCCATTAATCAACACAATATGATTATTAAAGCAGTGGCATTCTTAGATATTAAACTGGTTTTAATATGTGATCATAGTTTCTATACGACAGGTTTGATTTCCTCTGCTGCAGGGTGTGAAAGGATAAGTTTAGATTTTTTTCCAAGTCTACTATAATAGATTAGTCACATGTCATAAGCACCCATACTAGTTGCTGTAATCATCCCTTCTCTTTATAGTGGCTGGGCTGCTGGATGAGGCCTCAGCAGTCTGAGTTACCGAGTTACAAGTTACAGACTTGTTTATGCTTCCTTGGACAGCATTTCAGTGCTAAGCTTTACTTGGTGGAAGTTACATTGGAGGCCAAAAACCCATACACAAATACCACATCGGAGCGAATGACTTGAGTTGGCAAACTGGTGAAGTCTCATATTTGTTTTGGTTCAAATTTAAGAAAGCATTTTTTTTCCACAGGACAAGGACTGTGGATTTTGTCCCCAACTCTGTAAAACATTACCACGACCAGTAACTCTCTCAATGTGGACTCTGTGTGGCATGTGAGTAATGTATTAAAATAGACTTGAACAAATCCAGATATTTCCTTTAATGTGTTGTTTAGGTGTGTATTGATGAACGGGTGGTCATCATATTGAAAACAGTTGTGGTTTTACACCTGCTTTTTATTTTAGTCAAAGAGAAAGATGTCATGCAGTGCTATGTACTGTAGTGATACTTGATTTCTGCCATTTAAACATAGCTTATAACGTTACAGCATCACCTACTGAGAAAAGTAACTTGTTAGAGTGCTTTTGTGTCACCAAAATGAAGACCACTTTGCAGTGCCTTGCGCATGTTGCTGCTGATATTGCCCAGAGGATGCATGTCTACCTTTTAAATGTATTGACTCTACCAACACTGAATACTGTGGCGTATACAACCCACAATCTGTAACTCTGCTGGCTTATAATATCAGGAAGCACAGGCACAATATCCCTTTCATGTTTGACTACAAAACATAAAATCGAGTGGGTACAGGGCTGCATTTATCCTAATAAGTTCACACAACATGTCATTTTTTTGCAATTCAACTGCAGTGAAAAGGGTGAATTATTTGAAGTAAATAAAAATAAACAGAAACTGAGCATACCTGACCGGTAGGAGCTGCGCAGCCTTTTGGCTGCTGACAATCAGACAGCAAACTTAGCTGAGATACAGTTTTAAATGCTGCCTCTTCTGAAAATATGAAAACACAAGGTTTTATAGCCGACAGCACCTCGTGTTTCATGATGTGAAGGCTGCCCTCTCTACTCTGGCTAGTGACGTTGCAACTGTACACTGACACAACAGAACCACATTTAAACACCCGAAGGTGGCCTCTTACTGCCTGACAAGAAGTAAGAGAGAAACAGTAAGCATTCGTCAGGGATTCTTCAGGAATTAATTACATATTTGAAAATGTAACTAAATGACAGATTGCTTGAATTTAATGAAAAGTCATTTCTATATTAGTTCTCTTTTAGTTTACTCTTGTACTTGACTTATCTTATGTCTATTGTTATTCTTTCAGGCACTGGATTTGCATTTACTCCTTAAACACTTTATATTTTGTATATTAATATATTTTGCCAAAATGTAATGCTCTTATTATCTTAAACTGGGCCCAGTGTGGGACTCTGACCCTGGGAACCCACCGGTTGCACTGCAAATTGCTTGGAGCAATCTCTGACAAGAATTACATTCAGGATTAATACATTTCTATTTTATTTTATCTAATCTGATTTGATGTTATCTTGTATTTTTACTCCTGTCATCGATTAAATAACAAGCTTATTGTAAATTGCCTACAAAGTAGTGGTGCAGCTTATCATTTTGATTGCCAGTCATTGCTAAAATCAGTAAAGGTTGAGTACAGGTCCTGTGTTACAGTGTTTGAGTCTCGGCTTTTCAGTTGCTGTTCTCTGTCTGCTGTTGGGATCATTACACAGGGAGGTTACTTGTAATGATGTGATCTGGAGGAGTCATCAGTTAAGTGAGAGCGTAACAGAGCGCTACAGCAAGTGACGTTCAGATTGGTCAAGTGTATAAAGAGAGGTCTGGTTGCTTTATAATGTCTCAGTTAATGCATCTGTGTTATGTTGAGCAGAACCTCATGCAAAATCAATCATGTCACATAAAGTCCAAACATTACATTCAAAAATGAAAAGCAATTTATAAGCCTACTGTGCATTTTATTCGGATGGGGCTGAATATACTGTCAGCAGATACTCAATATTACATTTTTTATGACTCTGTTGCTTTTATGTGATACAAGATAATGCTGTTAAAGCCATAGATTGTGCTGATGTTGTTAATCTTGATCCATTTTAACATTCTCAGTCATGTCAAGTGCTTCTTAATCTTAAAGGTTTTTCAATGTAATTGCCTCAAACCGACTCGAACACTTCTTAACTAAAGTGTACTCACATTACTTTATTCAGTGAAACCTTAAAATGTGTACTTTTCAGTAGTATTGTCGTTCTAATCACAAGCGTGATCAACTTACATATAAGAGAGACAATCCCTCAAAATTCCCCTAATTTCGGTTCCATTTGAAATGTTTGTATATTAGTTGTATTTTAAACTCCACCAATGCTAGAACAAGTGTGTGCTCAACCTAAAGTGCCTATGCAGATGAAACATACAGGGACCTTTGTACAATGTTCAGTTATTGGGGAATAGTTGTGTGAATCTGTAACTTTAGAAGACAAAGAAAGGCAGAAACGCCAAGAAAGTCAAAGGTGATTAATTAAGTGACTTCTGTTTCAAAATCTGCATTTACATACACTTCACACATGTGCATTAAACACCTGCGCTATTGTAGTTGATTCTCAAAACTGTGGCATTGGGAGCGCTGGGATTTTATCTGATGTGATCTCACTCTAGGTAAACATCCGACCTGGCATGCAACTTTTAGCAGCTGCACAGGGAATGTAATGACTTTTCAACAGAACATAGACAGCTTACAGAGCAGGCCAGTGCGCTATTATGACCAGTTTTGTGTTGTCAAAAATACGTCAGGGAGTGAGGAAACGTTTTTAAAAAGTGTATGAATTAGCCAGCCTAAAAAAAGTACCGAAGACCTATGAACTAAAAATCTGAAGTCCTTTTGAAAAGAGTTGATTTGTTGACTGTGCAACCACTCGACTGTGTATTTGTTGTCGTGTTGTGTTTGTATATCATCTCTTTTATAGCAGGATTACACCACATGCAGGACATAATGTTGAAATATAGAGCACTGAAGTAAGATGAGTATGATTAAAAGCTTTGATATGCATTTTACTCTTTCTAAGCGTGCTTGAAGAAATTGTGTTGTTTGTCTACCTGTGTGGTCAGAGTATGTTAAGCAAAACAGCTGCTCCTGTTATTCATTTTGCTTTGCTGTCTTTTTTTTTTTTTCAAGCAATCTGCTCCAAATCTCTTGTGTGCTCTTTTGTATGACTCCATCTTTCCGTTTTGCCGGTCTCAATATGCACAATATGATTTCTATCTCATAACAGCTGACCCACTTCATGGAGCACAAACAGTGGCTTTTTGTTTTGCTTAACCAAAAACACACACAGGGTCACTCACCGATGTCGTACAGTAGCAAGACCTGAGTTTTTCATTTTGCTGTTTCACCTCAATACAGTGGTTTAACAACCTGTCAATGAAAGACGGTCCCTACTGTTAAAGCATAGGTGTTGTAATTGTTGTAATAAGTTCAAGTGTAAAGTAAGCTATCCTTTCTTTTGTAAGTTTAATTTTGAGGTCTTGACTCGACCTTATTGAGTATTTTTATGCCTCCGTGCTGGTGATGGCCAGGGCCGGAGGCATTATAATTTAGGTTGTCTTGGCCATTCTTGTGAAAATGATATCTAAAGAACACTTTGAAGAAATTTCTTCAACCTTTGTAATGAAATGTCCACTCTGACTCAAGGATGAACTGATTAGATTTTGGAGGTCAAAGGTCACTGGAACCTCACATCTGATGAATGTGAATCTTGTGAGGACAATATTTCAAGAATGCATTGAGGGATTTTTGTCAAATTTAGCACAAACCTACACTCGAGGAAGAACTGATTCTTGTACCATGTTGTAGCTTCTCAGGAGCTTTACCTTCTTTAAAGCAGTGTCTTCTGAAGAAGCTATACATTTGTGTTTTACCAAAAGTTGCTTAATCAGGTTTTGTTAAGCATCTTAACTACTTTCACTGTCTGGCAGTTGTGTGCCTCTTGGAGGCATATAACCGCCAGGCAGTATTTCTACTTTAATCGGCAATGAGACAATGTTGTTCACTTCTCTAAACATACTACATGGGATTTATTCCAGAAAATGGATAGAAAAACGAACAGTTGAATAGAAAATTATAAATGTAAGCAAATTAAAGATTAAAGAGCACTCCTGATCTTCCTTACATTTCCACAGTATGTCAAGAACTGCCACCATCCTCTAATTTTGCACTTTTTAAGAGTTGTGTACTTATTGTTTAACCATGATATGTTACCTGGCTATGACCAAATATATGGACATTTAAAGGGATATACTTTCACGAGAATCCTATCTCTAAAAAATGTATCTTAAGAAACAAGCTTGTACTGTACTGTGTTGTCAGAAGTTCTTTCACTCAGTCTCCATGTTTAGGGACTTTGTCATAGAATTCAAATTGCTGGAACAAAACATGTCAGACAGAGATGTATCAATTACATAATTGTCTAATAACACTAGTTATTGTAGCAGTTATATTATGTCTCGTGGGTCTTCTTCTGACAGTTTCAAAGAGCCCTCATTAAACGGAGCTGGTGTTTATATTGTATCGTGGGATGGATGTTTTGAGCCAAGACAAAGACATGCTCTTCCACCATCGCCTTTCAGTGATGGCTGGTTTGTTTGTTTTTTCTGAGGCACAGCTAACCCTCTGAACTGTCTGTTTGTTATCCATGTTCATTTTCTGACTGTTAACCAGGCATCATTTGACATTCTCCAAGAGTACACTCCTGATCTTGTTGCAGCATTATTTTTCCTATATGTCACAGTACAAGTACAATTAGTTAAATGATCAATTTGTGATTATCAGCACTCTGCTTGATGGCTCATTAGGTTTAGACAGATAAACCACTTTGTTTGGACTTTGAATGGATCATGTTTTAAGGCTCCAGTATATTCGCCGCGCTCGACCTGTCGCACGACAACGTGACGTCAAAATGACGTAGATCTCGCTGGCGCGCCAGGATTTCGCGCCGGTCGCACCAGGTCGCGCACCACTCTTTTTTTTTCAGCGGCGCGTGACAAACCAGAAACAGGAAGATGAACGAGTTCGAGGGCAGAAGGTTGGAAAGGAGGAGGCCGCAAAATGTGGAAGAACCTCCACGATTTTTTATCTTATCTTATTGTTAAGTGTTATCTTATTGTTTATCTGTTTGCGCTGTCTGCTGTTGTTGTGGTCAAAGACGAGTGAAATTACGTGGCTGAAAAACTAGCGTGACATAATGCTCAAAGCAGCATTAAGTTATAAAAACAGAAAAGTCATTAAGGTAGATACTTACTATATCTACCTATACTTACTATACTTGTAGGGACTTGGGTTGGGAACCGGAGGGTCGCCGGTTCAAGTCCCGGCACGGACCAAGTCCGGAAATTGGTTTGGTAGCTGGAGAGGTGCCAGTCCACTTCCTGAGCACTGCCGAGGTGCCCTTGAGCAAGGCACCGAACCCCAAAAACTGCTCTGGAGCGCTCGCTGTGGGCAGCCCCCTCACTCTGAGACCTCTCCATTAATGCATGTCACTAGGATCCTGTTTGTGCATGAGTGTGTATTTCGGCCTATGTGTGTGTTCATGTCCATTAAACAGAGTGTAAACCGAATTTCCCCTTGTGGGATTAATAAAGTATAAATTATTATTATACAAACATACACTCTGGAATGTTGATGGCTGACCCAGGTAGAGGTGTAAATGTGTGCCAGTGGTGTAGAATAATAGACAGCCAGGTGCACATGAGGACACTATTCATATGATAACTGCTGCCATACACTCTGGAATGCTGATGGCTCATCCAGTTCTTCCATTGTTTACCTTTTTATTCTTCTTCTAGTGCGTAGAAATAGCAAAGTCGGTAGACTTTCCTCAGTTGCAACACCTCTGTTCAGGAGTAGACTGCAACTAGTGCCGCGAGCACTACGCGCAAGTATATATAGTTACGGCGCTCCCGTGACGTCACGCGACAGGTCGAGAGTGGCGAGTATACTGGAGCCTTAACTGGAGGGAAGCTGCAGGCTTTGAAACTCTGTGTGGGAGTGTCCCTACAGAGTTGTCGAAGACACGTGTGAGCTTTGACTTGAGTTGTTAGGGCTTGTTGTTGGTAGTTGATCCAAACCGGCTTTCATGTGGATTACTCGGGCTAGTGAGCCCAGGTGTGAATGGTTGTTAAGCTGTCTAGGGCGGGAACACACGGTACTGATACTGATATGTACTGATAAAGAATGTCGTAGGCCACCTCCTCTGTTCAAAGATGGATTTTTTTAATCTGTCTTCTCTGGTCAAGATGTTGACATTGGAGAGTTTCCTCTCCAGCCTTTAGTTTTGTTGATTAAATGTGCCACAGTATTTGTTACAGTAGATTCCTGCCATCATGGAATTGATTTAAATAACTGAAAGCAGTCTCTCAAATCATAAAATCAGTTTATGCATCCTGCCTGTGTATGCGCATTATCATGTCTGAATAATGACTTCTTTAAATAGCAGTAGACTGTGCCTTTGACTTTCAGCTTCTTGTTGGTCTATGGCGCAGTCACTTTCTGCTGCCTCAAAATAGCAATTTTCCATCAGTGCACCTGACCACACCTCATTTTAAGACCAACAAGTACATTCAGTATTTACACAACGCCGGCACTGGGCGTGAAAATGTCAACTGCGTCGGTGTGAAACAAAAAATGATAGAGCCCTCTGTGTCCTATCATAACCAACCCAGACCTTCTGCTCGATAAGGTTTTTAAAACCAAAGCTCCAATTAAAATGTTATGGAGATTATGTTAAAATTAGGATTTTTTTTTTTATTTATTTATTTGATTAGGATTAATTAACATATCAAAGAGCATCAATGTAAATATGCCGGAGTTAGCATAATTGCTAGATTTCATCCGTCGTCCTAAGGCAGGTATTATGAAACATACAGACAATACACCATGGCAAAAACATACAGACAATACACCATGGCAAAAAAAAGTCCTGATTCACATAAAGGTTAAAGTCCATACAAATGGTAGAAAAGACTAAGAGGTTATCCATGAGAGCAGGTCTGGCTTATTTTCAACCACTGTGTAAGGGTCTTTTTAAAGGTGGTCTAATTGTCACAGTTTCTGGCATGAGCTGGCAGTGTGTTCCAAGACTGTGTTTCTATGATGGATACCACCATTTGGCCAAATTTAGTCCTGCTTCATTGTACATCACAGTCTCCTCTACTCAGTGCTCTGGTGTTTACTCTGGAATATTTTTTCTTTATGAAGGGCTGTAATAGTGGAGGGGCTAGTCCATTCAAAACCTTAAAGATGAGACAGACATCCAAACAACTGGTAGCTATCAGTCCAAGATTTTGTATTTATTAATGATTTTACAATAATAGGTAATGTATAGGTTTTTTGTCGAGAATTTTAAGTGTTCTCTTGAAGAGAGATTTGATTGGTTTTAGAGTACGTTGTATAACAGTAAGAAATATGGGTAAATATCATTGCATGCATATAGGTCTTTGCTGACTGCATGGTTAGGAAAGGTCTTATATGTTTGAAGTTTGATAAATTAAATTTTATTGTATTTGTGACTTTTTTAGCATGTTGCTTAAAGTTAAGATTAGAATCAAAGACTACCCCAAGTAGTAGCCAGTATTTAAAGTGCTCAACTACATCAAGTCTCTCTCCCACCCACCATGACTGATGGTTGCTGTCCCTCTGTTGGCTGTCAGAAGAAAAACATGTAGACAACAGTTTTGGAGCCAGTGGGACACTGGTACCATGGCTCCTGAGAGTATTGCAGCAGCTTCTTGAATTGAGTTGGCATGACAATATAATACAGTGTCGTCGGCATATAGTTGCATTTTTATATTTTCACAGACATTTGGTAAGTTATTGACATATATGCTGAATAACACAGGACCCAGTATTGAGCCCTGTGGTACTCCAGCAGAGCAAGTGAGGTATGGAGACAGCGAATCACCAATTTGAACTGCCTGTTTTCTGTCCGACAGATATGATTTCATCCAGCAGAGGGCGCTGTTTGAGAAGTTGAAGTGAGTTAATTTAGCAATAAGCACATCCTGATTAATGGTGTCAAAAGCACACTTTAAGTCAAGAAATACAGCAGCTACAAAGCCGCCCTGATCCAACAAGCTCTTTAGGTTTTCTAGTAAATAACAGGTAGCTGTCTCTGTTTAGTGAAATGTCCCAAATCCAAACTGCATTGGATGAAGAGTGGCATGGCCATTATTTAAGTGTTCTGTCAGTTTTGTGGTGACCCATTTCTCTGTTACTTTGGAAATTATAGGTAAAATACTTATTGGTCGATAGTTCTCTGATTTTGACTTATCCCCAGCCTTAAAGACTGGGGTGATCCTAGCAATCTTCCATGTTGATGGTACTGTTTCCTGTTTTACGTTTGGCCGGAAACAGGGTCAAATCATCCCTTTTTCTTAGACAGGTCAAAGAAGATATGAAGTTACAAAGACAATAGACAGACAAGTTGATGGCAAAATCTGAGGTCTTTTTTTGTATTTACATGACTTTTGGGGCAAACCCACAGGACCTGCCAAACTGTATGCCTGCTCCTCACCTCCTCGGCCTGCCATCTTGGACCCCCGTAGAAGTTGTTGAATTTTAGGATTTTTTGTTTTGTATTAGGTAAACAAATTTCAAATAAATCTGCCAGCCACTGACTCAAATCATATGATAGCAAACATAGAAAGACTGCTTCAATAAAATCCCAATTCCCCTGCTTGAAATTATTCTATCAATTAGAATAAATACTCATCTGTATTTTACCCATCAAAACACAAACAGACAGGCATAAACTGATGAGGTCTTAGGACACAATCACATCTGATCTTGACTTTAACAACCCACCACTTGACAGCTGTCATTTTGCCAGAACTGTGTGCCATTGTGACAGGAAAATTGAAGTGAAAATCTTCAGGCCACTAGTTAGCTTCTCTAACCTCTGGGCTGCATCAGCCAAGTTGCTCACCTGTTATCACTAACAGCCCACCCTAATACAACAGCTAGTTCCGGGCCTGGTCCAAATAAATGTTAAGTACCTTTTTGAAAGAGCCTGCCCTTTTCCTAGCCCGTTTCCAAGAACGGCTTTGCAGATCGTTCCTTGTAACAAACCATCAGGCGCATCAGGTTAATAAGTATAGGCTTTGTAGTATTTATTTTGCAGTGTGCAGGGCAGATAGGTGTGAATGCATGTAGTGTAGTAAATCAATGCTGTTAAATTCTTCATAGTTTACTTACAGCAGAAAGGTGTCTGTGGGTGTAGTCTTTTCCAGCTGGATATGGCTCACTGCTGTTCCAGCTGGTCCGCTGGGGTCATGTTGACTGAGAACAGACATGGGTGAAGGACATCAATCAACAGGACTGGATACATCAACAAGATATTAAAGATGACATTGCAGAACTTCAATCAAATGTCTTTATTGTTCAGTCAGGATTAATAACAAGGTGAAAGTTAATAACAGTTTATTACAATTTGGGTTTTTGATTCACAGTTCATGTGTTCATCATTTGTCCAAGTTATACAAAGCTATCTATGTTATACAGGATGTGAGAGGAGGGGAGATTCCCCTTCACCTAAGGTTTGTGGAGTTGTCAGCGTTAGAACAGGTCAGGAGGTCATATGAGGGACAATTCTCTAAGCCTAAAGTGTTAATAGTACGGTAGCTAGGATGACAATGTCATGGAAAACATCACAGGGTCACTGACCTGGGGACGGCATGATCAACAAAAACATCAGAGTCACTTTTTTGGGGAAGGAGGGATTAACATCTGTCATAAAGTATGTAACCACTCTTCTGTTTTATATAAGTCAGAACAATTTGGAAGCCTGCAGAGAACACTGTGGGTCATCTCTCCATGCTCCATCTATAACATAGATCTGATTCATCACACCAAGTCTAAAATTCTTCAGAAATAACGATCTCTACCTTAACGAGGAGAATTTCCCTTACAAGGAGTTTCATCCTGGTTCTTGGATGATATATTAACAGACTACACAGGGCACAAGGATGCCACTTTCTTTGGACGCACATACACCCAAAAATCTGTAGAGTGTTACTAAACATTTTAATTGGTCACACCAGTGCACCTTATATGAGGGAGGTCAGATTAAAATGTATTTATTAAAACATTTTATTATAAACATAAACTGAGTATATAGAGACAATTTCTTTGAACAACAGTGTATTGCGATATTTTATGTACATCTTGCATATGTGCCATGCGTGTCTGTGTGTGTTGGTGCATGTGTGAGGCCCCACTCTCCTTACACCCACATTTCTCGCACGTGAACGAGAGAAAGGACACAAGGAGGGAGTGAAACGGTACCTGGCTGCAGGCAGGAGAGGCGACCCATGACAAGATTGTCATTGTTTATAAAGGATATTTAGGATAAAGCTATTCCATACACAAGAGCTAGGCTGTATAGCATGTACTGACCTGCTCTTTGTGGAACCTAACACTGCAGTAAAGCTCAGTTGGCTCTGTTGTTAATGTTAAAAGAAAGCACCTTCTGTTCTGTGATCCTTGTCAGTAGCTGCTGTGTGTAAATGTACTTGATAGACAAGCCCTGTCATACACTGGACTTCATACTTCCATGAATATATTTTCTACAAATAAATGCTGTAGAGATGCACTTAGATGCCAGATCCCAACAAATGTCAGATCAACATGGTTTTGTCTGAAAACAGAAACATTGGAAAACGGTCATCCCCACTAATCTGTCAAAATGATTAGTAATCTGATTTTTCACCATGTGGTACGGCTGTAGTACAAATGTATTACTGGGTGCACCTAAGCTGTGTGCTGGTGCGCTTCAATAAAAAAGTTTGGCCACCAGTAAAAACGGTGTAAAAGGTTTGAAGCCTTGAACAGAGTGCAGACAGTGATATCAGCCAAAGAGATAAAAAAAACTTTACAAACAAAAACATGTATCAATAAGGATGTTAAGCATAATATAGATTGATAGATAACTTTATTTATCCTCGAGGGGAAATTAGGTCATCGTAGCAGCGGTGCAAATAAATCAAAAATACAATCAACAGGTAAGGGCAAGTATTGATATTAAAAACAGTACAATACACAAAATGCAACAACTATACAATATATACAATAAGATGCTTAGCAGTTCCAGAATAAGATTAAATGCCAAGCAGTGGAACTTAGTGGATTTTTGAGGTGCAAGATAAAGAGAGATACGGTGCAGTTTTAATTACAGTGACAACAATATAAATGCAAAAGAATGAAAGCATGTAGAAAAAAAATGTAAGGGAATTAACAAAGGTAAAGTGGGCACAAAAGCTTGCAAGAAAAGGCATTTAAAAGCACAATACCAAACATTTATGGGACACTATGGTTATGACTGGACTGTCAACCACCAGGGTTGTGTGATCTCCCCTCTGATTTTTAAACCCTGTTGAACCAGAAGAGGAGAGTTTTCATGGCAGGGGAAAATGTGGACGCACTGAAGGAAATTCAGAAAGAGCTGAGGAGGGAACTGAGATGGAGATAGAGAGATAGAGACTTTATTTGTCATTGTAAAAAAATACAACAAAATTTTAGGTGCACCCAAGTACTGGACTCAAAAATGCTTAAATAAAAGTAGATAAAATAGATAATACATCCTAAAAATACAATAAATAATTATTTCATTCATCATCCATTCTCCTCACTCATACTCTTATTCATGCCAGCTTGCCAACGTATGCAAAACACATGTTCCATGATGGTAAAGTGCATTTGTGATAATAAATTATTGCATATTAGTGTTGACGTGTGTTTCGGGGTGTGTTTTTAGTTCAGTAGGGTGATGGCTTTGGGGTAGAAACTGTTGATGAATCTTGTGGTGCATGTTCTGATGGACCTGTAGCATTTACTGGAGGGCAACAGTTCAAACGGGTGATGGGCAGGGTGGAATGAGTCCTTTAGGATGTTGTGAATTTTCTGCAGGCAACGGGAGGTGAAGATGTCTTCCAGGGAAGGTAGCTGTTGTTTTATGATGTTCTGGGCAGTTTTTATGACCCTCTGCAGGGACTTTTTATCCGCTGCAGAGCTGCCACCATACCACACCAGGATGCCATATGTGACTCTCAATAGAACAGAAATAGAATGACTCCAAAAGCTGTTGTGACAGGTTTACCTTCTTTAGCAGTCTTAGAAAGTACAGTCGCTGTTGTGCCTTCTTAACTAGCGCTGTGGTGAATGCTGTCCATGTGAGGTCCTCAGAGATTTGTGTGCCCAGGAATTTGAAGCTGGACACCCTCTCCCCGTTGATGTTCAGTGGTGAATGGACATCCTGCTTCTTCCTGAAGTCCATAATGAGTTATTTTGCTTTTTGTGTCAGGCTGTAACACTGCCTGTCAGATGTGGTTACAAGCAACACTGCCACACCCCAGTGAACTGTGCTTTCACTGTTTTTGTTCACCCTCTACACCTCTGACTTCTGCTACAACTCCCTGACATGCCACCTGCAGAAGTTCTCTGACGATTCATCCATTGTTGGATGTATCACAGACAATAAGGAGGAGGAATACAGGGAACAAATCGAGAACTTTGTAGGATGGTGTGGCAGAAACCACCTTCTGCTCAACATCGGAAAGCCAAGGAGCAGGTGGTGGACTTCCGGCACAGGAAGTTTCCATAAACAGGGAGGGGGTGGAGATGGTGGACACCTACAGGTTCCTCGTGGTGCATCTGAACAATAAACTGGACTGGTCAGACAACACTGAGGCTACAGGAAGGGACAGGTCTTTCAATGTGTCCACTCGGCTGCTACGAATGTTCTACCAGTTTGTGGTAGCCAGTGTCATATTCTTTGGGGAGGTGGCATCGGGAGCTGTGGTGCCCTGAACATTGCACACTGTTATTTAATATCTTAGAACCCTGCACATTTTACCATTGCACAGTCACATGTATTTCACATTTATTATTTATTGCATGTCATGTACACACAAGTACAGTTACTGTATACAGTATGCTTATTTTTTTTTCTAATAGTTTTTATTCAAATTGTTCTTTTATTCTTTGGTACTTATTTCCCTCTGTACTACTATGTTACCTGTGAATTTCTCCCAAGGGAATAAAGGAACATCTTATCTTTCACAATTTCTACAGATGATTGTAAAACTGATATTCCAAAAAAAATGTATATTGAATTTGACAAATGATACAATATTGATGTCCTAATTATGCACTGAAGATAATACATATGCATCTCTTTTTTCGGTGTATATTCATGAAGTGCTGTGAAAAGAAGTCACCCTTTTATCAATTAAAAGAAGAAATTATTTCTTCCAGTCTTCCAGAGGAACAGTAACTCCTTAAAACATACAGACAGAACACGTTTCCTCCTCTCAAAATGTAGGCATCAGTTTGGACACAGCTTTATCTTGAGTTCACATTTAGATTACATGTGTAGTGTGGTACAATTATGCATTTACTTTCTTGGGATACTATGTGCATATGGAGCAAACAAACAGTGTTATGGTTTTTCCAATATGTAAAACAGCCAGTTTTACAAGCAGTATGGAATCAATCTCTATTCAGGTTTAAACTCAAAAACTCTGCTACATATCTGCTCAAATATTGTTGGACAAACACTTGTCAGTTTTCAGAGTAGAGCTTTTCACACCTTAAGATTGACAAGCGCGTAGGAGGAGACTGAAGGCCGACAAAATCAGGAAAAAGACTCCCGCACACTGTCCACTTCATGTGAAATTAAGTTTAATGACAGCAACATTTCGGTACCTTCATCAGGTTATCTTATCCTATGTTGTCATTAAACTTAATTGCAAGTTGTGTATGCTAAAAGAATGTTGTCTCAGGCAGGTAATATTTTGTCCGACCCCATCATAATTTTAAAAAGGGAAAAATCAGTGTTTCCCATCAAAAACTTGGGCTGTTCAAACAGATCAGGCCATGGCACGCAGCCCTTAGGCTGGCTCACAATCGGCTGAATTGTTTCTGCCTTTGTTTTTACATATTTGTTCCTCATTTTTGTCAGTTGTGTCAAAACAGAGAGCACTAGAGACAACAGACACACACAGGCAGCAGGTTGGAGACTGCTCCCTATTATCACTAAGGTGTATACAATAGGAACACTATTCTCAAACTGTGAGACAAGTGCAAATGGCAGTACCGTAGCTCTCTCTGCTGGTACACGGAGTAATGCAAGATATGTTTTATAGCAGCAGATTAAGTCCAAATTCCAGGACAATCGTTCACATTGCGATACAAGCACCAAATTTGCCATGAATAATGCCTAGACCCTACTTTTTGAGAAAAGCCTGTTAGCCACCTGAAAATCCAACATGGCGGCCATTTTTGAAGATGGCCGCCACATAAAATGTACCAAAACCCTTTTGTAGAATGGTAATGGCTGGGCATATTTAAATGATCTAAGCATCAAATTGTATGTATTTTGAGTAGACAAATCCAATGATGCAAATAAAAAAAATATTTCAAGGCTAGTTTTCAAGATGGCGGCCATTTTTTGGCTCAAATTCGCAGTTTTCTGTCAAATTTTATCACACATGAAGTTTCGATTATGCAAAAATCTTTTGATCCACATCAAAATGTTTTCATAAGTCCCAAACTGTTGAAAAATGTCTTCATGAAGGCCTTGACACACCTATCTGACTTCCGACCGTCGTCAGAAAAGGCAGTCGGACTGATTAGTCATCTCCTGTCTCCCAGAGGCGGTCAAAAAAGTGTCTCGAACACACTTGAACAACCACCAACTTGACCATATGTTCTGCGTTTACATGAATCATAATAAGTCTCCATACAGACAGCACTTATCCATCTTATTCCGTGCTAGCTCCCGCTAGCGGAAAATATAGCTCTGGCTAGTCAAATTTGGGACACTTGGTTAAATGTTGAATATTTAGATAATGCAGCACATGTAGTGAGCTGAAAAGGAAGTGCAATACATTCGTCACATACCAGAAATAATTGTGAGCTTGGATCAACTCAAAGATCAGGCTGTAATCTATTTGATGTTAGTTCGCTAGCTGCTAGCCATTACATTGCACGTAATTGATTATTTAGCATGGTTGAGCAATACCGTAGGTTGCAATGTTAGACCTAAATGTACAAATGATTGCATGTAAAGCCATGATCTGGTCATATGCTTTGTGAGTTTGTGTTGTAAAAACAATAATAAAAAAATAAAAAAAGATTATTTAGCATGGTTGCTAGCGAAGTTATTCCATTACAATCCATGGCATTATTTCTACTCATATGCATCCCAGAACACCACAATAGACCTCAGACAACAAATCAGAAATGGCCAGTGTCACTGCTGATTAAGTTTATTGTGCCAACGGCCAATAATCTTGTTGGTGTGCCCACGCCATAAGAGAGTGATGTCAAAGCACAACCAGGGCACACTGGTGGCATCATTGCTGTGAGACTCAGCATGGGGTTCAGTGTCGGCTAAGTTGAGTACTTACTGTAGTTGTAGTCTACTAACTGTAGTTATAGCAAGTATAGCTTAGTGTCCCAAATGCTATCTAATTAGCCCTTTATATACACCAACTAGTAGTTTAGTTAGTTGTACTATAGTTAGATAGCCGCACCTGAATTGACAGGATGTGCCAGCACGGGAAAGCTGAACCAAGGGTAATGGGGCTTTAATTACCTGGATGGTGTACAGATCGCACGGGGCTTAAATGGCACTGGATGAACAATCGGGCTAGGTGTAGGGCACTTTGATGTTTGAACCTAGTTGTATCCCATATCTGAATGTGCTTTTGTATTTTGTATGGCTAGGTGGTAAAAGGATAACCCCTCGGCCTCAACTATTACACATAATGGCTGCTTCTAATCCACTGAGTTCTGCATCTCAAACTGAAAGTGTTGTCTTTGTCAGACAGATATAAAGGAAGAGTTGAAATCTCCTCCTACTCATTATCCATGTAGTCTTGAGAGCAATGGTTATTCAATGATTGCCACAAACATACCACTCTTTAAAGCAATCAACCAGTTGCCAATCAGGTTAGACATGTCCTGGTTGGACGATGGAGGGGGCATTGAGGAAACACTGAGAAGGAACAGTGCAAAATATCACCAAAGCTGTTGTTTGATGTTCAATAATAGCAAGCTTGAGCGTGCAAGAAAAAGGGCAGCTTCCATCCAGACTGACCCTGGTGAGGGGCACTCAAAAATGCGCAGGACCGTGCTTCAAGTGCAGAAGTGTTTCTTGTGTGAAATGATGGAACCCTATGAAGAACTACGACAGGCAATGACCATGCAACTGAATGACAGGCTCAATGAATGCGCTCGTAACCTTAATGATGGTAAACTCCTGGCTATATTGAGTGGTGGAGATGTTGTGGCCCAGGAGTTGAAGTACCATTGCTCCTGTTTAGCAGCCCTATACAACAGAGAGAGGGCATATCAGTTAGCAGCCAAGAACAAAGACAAAAATGGTGTGAATCTAGAAAAAGAAGCACTCCCACTTGTGTTCTCAGAGCTACTTATTTATGTGACTGAGACCAGAAAAAACAGTGATGAGCCGACTCACTGAATTGGTTAGCCTGTACAAGCAGAGGCTTCAACAATTTGTGACAGACATCCCAGAAGTAAACTCAACCAGACTGAAAGACCGCCTTTTGGCAGAGATCCCCGGGCTTGAAGCTTACAAGAAAGGAAGAGATGTTCTTCTGGCTTTTAAAAAAGATTTTGGCCCAGTCTTGTCTGAAACATCAAACTACTCTGATACTCTGATGCTTGTTCTTGCCAAAGCTGCCAAAATATTACGAAGGCAAATGGTTGACCATACATGTACGTTTGAAGGAATTGTCCATGAAAGTTCTATCACTGACTCTGTACCTCCAGCTTTGCTTCAGTTTGTCTGTATGATTGAGCATGGGGCTGACATAAACTCTCAGCTGAGGTTTGGAGCTACCAGAACAGACCTAATAAAGATGACTGCCGCCTCTTCTCACAGCTCTTCATATCCTGTCAATCACGTGAATGTGACCTGCTTGAGTTCTTTAAGCATGAAAACCAGTCTTTCCCTGCAGCATTTAGCTCCACATCGGTCAGAAGTCTAAGCTTGTCAACATCCTGGAAACTCTTATTTCTCCTCCAGACAAAGAACCAAAATATGATGCCATCATTATTGATGGGTCTTCTCTTGTTTATTCATTGTCTCCAAAGGCATCAGTGACATTTGAAGACTATGCTGTTCAAGATGTTGTTCGAAAGATACAGGCCTACTCATCAAAGTATGCTAGGACAGACATCATATTTGACGTCTATTGCAATTACAGTCTGAAGGCTGAAACAAGATCAAAACGAGGCAAGGGAGGTAGGCGTAGAGTGACTGACAAGACCAAAGTACCACCTAATTGGAAAAGCTTCCTGAGAGACAATGACAACAAGGCTGAACTTTTTGGGTTTCTAGCTCAAATATATTTGTCTATTGCATGCTGTATATAGTTGACGTGCGGAATGCACGCTTCCTTAATCCGTCCCTGTTTGTAATACATTCTGATATGGCTGGCTACAGTGCCCCTACCTACCATGCATTTATCAAAGTGCCCATAAAGACCTAGGTTCAATTCAAACCAGTGATCATTTCCCAATCCAGCCCTGTCTCGCTTTCCTGCCCATTTTCTGTTAAACCTCACAAAAATAAAAGAAACAAAATGAAAAAAACAACCATGCACTTACTTAACCTGGGAGGTGTGCCCTTGTGGAGTTCATTTCAAACCAGTGATCATTTCCCATTCATTTTCAATGTTCTATTGATATAAAATGTATCAAATGTAAAAAAACAAAAAAATACCAATAACAATGTAAAGAAAACATGCACTTACTTAGCTGAACTAACAAAAATTAGTACAAAAAGGCGTTATTTTTGCCATTCATTGCCGTCTATCTTCACAATTTAACACATTTTTGGACTTTTTATCACAGAGTTGGAAAGCTCAGATCCTTTCACCTATATTTTAATACCAAGATCATCAAAATGTGATTATCCAATCTCAATCCAGGTCAAATACCAAATCTAATGGCTTTCAATGGC
>OMLP01046196.1:0-19451 GCA_900302685.1 Spondyliosoma cantharus
ATGTATGGCAGTTTTGACGCTGTTTAGCTCACACAGCCCCCATAGGTCAAATGGTGAACTAGATTTTTACATACAGCTTGTGGTTCTCACTGTGTCCAAACAAAGACAAAACATAAAAAGCCTAAACTCCCAAGTCCTAACAGTCTGTGAAATAATACATGTATTTCTGTCATACTTTCTACACTGCAGAAAAACATGTTTTACTGTCTCGGATCTCCATCACTCACATAAACCAGCCACTGGTTTACTAGTTTCACTGCAATATAATGACCACCACTAGCTATATACATTTGTTTAAAGTGTTAAATTTTAGAATGGTTGAGATGGTCCAAAACAGAATACAAATTATCAATTATTCTACTTATCACTCACATGTTTAACAGTTCTGGGTAGGATTTGTTTGCATAGCTAGTGAAAGCAATCAGCTGTATAGATTTCACAATTGTTCATTAATAAGCCTACCACAATTAAAATAGGACGTAGTCTATACTTGTAGTGAAGTAGGCTAACAACAGTTCACCAGAATTGTGTCAAAAGCAGTAGTCATTGGGCCGGTTTCACAGACATGGAGTAAGCCTAGTCCTGGACTAAATTGTACTTTCAATGGGCAATCTCCATTCAAAATTCCATTTAGTTATCATAGTTATTCGGTAAATAACGGCTAAGCCGCGTTAAATCTCGGTCCGAATTGTGGCACTTTAGGCTTTCCATAGCTTCTTTCCGGAGTATTTTCTGGTTGTGATACCGAGGGGGCTGATGCGGAAGTTAGGAAATGGAGGACGGGCGAACAGCCCGATCATGAAACCTTCCTTAACTTCCTTAAAGTAGGCGGTCGACTGACTCCGGCTCGGTTATGGCCGACTGAAGATTTTTGCTTTCGAAAGAGATGGATGGTTGTGTGGAAAGTCCAGGGTGGAAACCTTCTTCAAATCCTTTTATAAGAAACTGAACAAAAGCTGGATCAGGGTGGTTACGAAGTGCCTCTGCTAAAACTGCAATGTTGATTGGTGTTGATAAATGCTCACCTAGCTTCAGCGAGGTAGGGTTGTGCGGGCACGCAGGGCGAGCGTGGCTCCGCCCCAGAAGGAGCAGACGTGGAGGAAGCGGCACTGGGACATGGTGCATCCACTACTGTTGAAGTTGTTGCAGATCGAACGACCTCCATGGCACATAATGGGCCTGCCTTTCTTATCTATGCCGTTGGTTACTGGAAAGAAAACAGAAGGGGCAGGTGACACCTGTTTTGGAGGTATGTGGTGCTGGTGGAGCTACTGACGACAGGCGAGAGAAGGCTGAAGCTCTTGTTCGGTTTTGATGCGGCTTGGTGTGGGTGGGGATGGAGCAGGAAGAGGCTGGGTGGGATTGGGCGCCACAAAGAGAGCATGTGAGGGCTGCACGGGCGGCGAAGCTACAACAGTAAATTTCGTTGTCAAGAGTGCCCCAGTATGTGGCCTCGTTGAACTGTGTTAGGCGAGCTGCAGCTTTGGAGGCAAAGTGTATATGGTATTAGTAGAAACCATTACCACCAAAACGGAGGGCCAGGTTGAGGGCAATGGACAAGTCGTTATCCAGTTCATTGCGTCGGGTAGGGAATTGGGAACAGAGAACATCTCTGAAGAGAGAGGGAAGGCATAAGCAAACTCTGTGGGTGTAAGCTCTTTGGAACGGATGGGTGCTCTCCCTTTTGAGTGGGGGCACCCTTCATATCCTTCGAGATATCTATCAGCGGGTGGTTGATGGAGGGAAGGCATGATCAGGAGTGCAAGATCTATGTAATTACTGTCAATTATTTGCCTACGCAGAGTGGCAGGAACTGGAGAAGGACGGGAGACAAAAGTGTTAGGGTGGTGAATGGGAGGATTAGCTGTGGATAAAGTAAAATTAGTTGTTGCCTGCTGAGGGGGAAGACCGGGTGCTAGCATCCCGGTGCTGGCGACCCCAGCCGACATGAGCTGCTGGGACTGATGAAGCTGGGAGATGGAAGATCCCTGCATTCCGGCGTAGGGCGCTGGCATCCCGGTGCCAGGAGCCCCGGTTGAAGCAAGCTGCTGTGGTTGCTGGAAATAGGCAGCTGGGGGCGCTGGCATCCCGGTGCCAGGAGCCCCGATTGAAGCAATTTGATGTGGATTCTGGGAGTAGGCAGCAGGGGGCACTGGCATCCCGGTGCCAGGGGCCCCGGCTAGAGCAAGCTGCTGCAGTTGCTGGGAGTGGGCAACAGGTGGCGGTGGCATCCCGGTGCCAGGAGCCCCTGTTGAAGCAAGCTGCTGTAGTTGCTGGAAGTAGGCAGCAGGGGGCACTGGCATCCCGGTGCCAGGTTCCCCCGCGAAGATTGGCTGCTGTGATGGCTGGAACTGGATGACAGTGGGTGCCATGACATTTGCCCTTGATGTTGTAGGCTGCTGGTGCCGATGATGAAAATCCTGATGGGAGTTGGAGGGTCCTGAAGTCTGTCTGGGCACTCCATCTGGAGTGGAGTGATGACGAGAGGTGGTAGCAGAAACCCTTGGGTAACTTGATCTGGCTGAGGATCTCTGTCTCCGACATGAGTGTGGAGAAAAGTTTGGCTTTATTTTCCATTTGTGAAACATAATTCCTTTTTCCTTTAAAGTTTTCTGGAGAGTGGCTACTGTCCAATCTGTGATTTTAGGAGATGAATACCGGTCGGGGGATCTCACCGGAGCGTGGTGACACTGCGACCGGCGAGTTGTTCGGCCGGTGTAGTCGGAACGACGGTGGGAGGCTGGATTTAAAAGTGGCCTTTTTGCCTCTGATTCACGTATTTCGTAGCACTCCGCAAGTAGTCCGGTCACTCATCACCCCAGCACATTTGGTCGCTAAGTGATGTCAGCTGATCTGTAGCCTACTTCATATCGGAAAAACGTACTCCTAGGCCACTAGTATGGATGAGTTTCACATTAACTTTAATATTTTTGGAAAATAGGGTGATTTCGAGTCTTGGCAAAAGGCTGAGTTGTCGTCACCGGTCAAGAAAAGAAAAAGAGAGGATAGCAGCGAAGAGGGAGAAGCGAAATGGCACAAAGTTTTGGATGACAAAGACGTTGATGAAATTAGAAAGGATCGACACGAACTGAACACAGAAAAGAGCACAGTATGGGCCAAGTCAGTTTTGAAAGAGTAGTTAGAGGACTTGAATTTCAGCAGACGATTCATCAGCTGTGCTCTAAAGAATGTTCTGTTCAACGTCTTTGTCGTCGGTTTGGCGAACTATATTTCTCTGCTGAAAAACACTATGAATGGTAACAAATAAATTGTAAAAAGACACACTGTGTGAAGGTTTTTTTCGTGATGGCAAGTAGCCGTGTAATAAGCGGGATAATGTATAAAATGGCGGTCATTATCCGGAAAATAAGTCCTTATTTTATAAGACTTATTTTCCCGATAATGACCGCCGTTCTATACATCATCCCTTACATATTATACATGCATTCTGATAAACAAATGCCCAATGCTGTCAGGCTCAGTGCCCAAGAGATTAGAGCAAATAGCTCTTGTACATGCACAGGACCACAAGAAACTGTCATGGTGCATTTAGACCAAATGTAAAGAGAATATTTATTTTGCGTTACATGCATGAGTTTGAGTGCAGAGCTATTAATTTTTACTAATATTACTTGTGCGTCACCCAGCTGGGTGAATGTTAGTATCTGAAGCTACATCTGGATGACTGCATCTACCAGCGCTACCTGAGGCTGACCTGTGCCCAGTTCTCAGCTGCGAAGTGCCTGTCCATCTGTCTCCGTTGAGTGGTCGTTTTTTATAGGTGTGTTAAAATCAGTTAATAACAACTGTGACCAGCAGAAGTTGACTGAATTAATCTGTTTTACCACATCAGGATGAACCCAGAACAAAGAGATTTCTATGTGATCTGGCTGCAATAAATGGATCAGAAGGATGCTGAAATAACATCATAATGCCTTCTTGTAAAAAGCCTGAATTCATATTCCATCAGGTCTGTCCACCAGACGACAAGCATACAGCTTTTATGCTTGCTCCCTGAATGGATTTGGATTGATCAGGGCTTTGCTGTGCAGATACATATTTCCATGACTTACCAGGTAATCTGACCTTCTCACTCACTTCGCAGCTCATTATTTGTCCGGTCTCAGTACAAGTAGATGTGTTATCGTACAGCTCTGGGTGTCCACAAATGGCCACAATCAGTGATTATTGCATTGTTGTCCATGTTCAATGTCATTTCATGGACAAAAGCAAAGTTAACGTCATGACATCAATGTGAATGTCAATGCGAATAAGAATGAATAAGAAGGAATAAACGCAAATTTGCATCTATTGCCGTCTTTTCATTGACTTTGTATGTTGTTGCCAGCATGACAGACACTACAGGGCTTGTACATATACACTGGCCAGCCCCCCAAAAATGTCACAAACTCTAATATTTCATTGGACCACCTCTAGCTTTGATTACAGCATGCATCTGCCGTTGTGATGGCACAATGTCACAACAATTATTTCCATCCAGAGTTGCATTCATTTTTAACCAAGAATTTGTTTTGATGATTGGAGAGTTGGGCCGCTGCGTAAAGTCCTCTCCAGCACATCCCAAAGATTCTCAATGGGGTTAAGATCTGGACTCCTGGTGTTCAATCCATGTGTGAAAATTATGTCTCATGCTCCCTGAACCACTCTTTCACAATTTGAGCCAAATTAATCCTGGCATTGTCATCTTGAAATATGCCTGTGCCATCAGGGAAGAAAAAATCCACTGATGGAAAAACCTGGTCATTCAGTATATTCAGGTAGTCAGCTGACTTCATGTTTTGGGTGCATAACATTGCTGAACCTAGACGTAACCAACTGAATCCACCCCAGATCATAACACTGCCTGCACAGGCTTCTAAGGTAGGCACATGGCATGATGGGTCCATCAACTGATTTGCCGCTCTCCTTAACCCAAGATTACACCAGATATGTGTCCAGTCCAGCCGCGGCAGCAGAGCTGATCGGTTTCACTGCAGTGTATGTGTTAACTTCCATCAGGTCCGCTATGCTGTGTATCTGCTCTGTCCCAGCCCTAGCAGGGCTCCCTCCAGAGCAGATACGCAGGATTTCTATTTTTGGCAGATGCCGGAGCACAATGCAGCAATTTAGCCGAATTCAGCACAGAGCGGCCAGGAAGTCACACACCGAAAAACAACATAACATCCAGTTAATTTTTAAAATAAAACCCTCTGTGTTGACGACACACAAAAATATAAAAAAAGAGACTAATACAAGCTCTTCTTCTAGTCCTTCAGTCAGGAACACTTCATGTTGCTGTGTTCATAACACATACCTTTAACTGCGGTCGCGCATGATTATGTAATTATTGCAGGAACTCCTCGGCCTCGCAACTCCAGCTGTTTGGCAGTGCTGCGCTGTGCCATGAACATGCATCCAGTGGAATCTTAGAGTAACCCTGATGTGCCCATACATACATACATACATACATACATGTATGACAGAGCTGCTCACAAGTCCTTTTTTGCAAGTCCAAGTGAAGTCACAAGTCTTTTCTGGTTGTAATAAGCATTCTATCATCTGCTGCATGCCATCTGGTCTGCTTAGAACACTGCACTGTTATATCTAAGGAATTCATGTACTGTATTATTATCACTCCTTTATTATTAGCATAGATTATTATTAGCATAGAGTATTATCAGCGCTGATTGGTTGTTTGGTATATGATCACTTTAAACAGGCTACTACAATGCAATATGAAAAAAACATTGTTGTGGATACAATCGTCTGTGTTGTTTAACAGTAAACATCAGATTACTTTTATTCCTGAAAATGTTTTTGTGTTTTGGAATAAACCCATCAAAACCATGCTTTCTCTAAGATTTTTGCTTGCCATCAGTTCTAAGTCACTGTTCACAACTTGTATAGCAGGCACTGAGAAAACTTTCACATTGCCTTAATGTAACTGATCAAGTGTGATGTGGTCAATCCAGCATCCTTTATGTTCAATCCCCAAACATTGCATTTGGCGATTCTCTTGTTTGTACCTTGTGGTTGGTTCCTATAGACAAAGCTCATGACAAACAGGAGAGCAGCAGCAGGTGTTGTGCTCGCAGCCATAGCGCTGTAGTGTTGTCATCTGTGGCATCGCACACCAGATGCATAAGGTTCTGCATGAGGGAATGACATTTTCTTGCACGAAAAAATGTAGTCCCAAATCTTGAGTCTGAGTCTTTGAGGGTGAATCTCAAGTCAAGTCTCAAGTCACTGAGTGTCCGACTTAAGTCTCTGACTTGTGTTACATGACACTAAATCAATTTTGAATCTTAAAATGATACATGACAGAGAATTTCAGTAATACTTGCTCTTCCCTCTATGTTCCTGTTCTGTTAGTAGCAACACTGACAACTACACCTTCTAGTTCAGTGGGACTAAACCACATCCTGTATGTTCACAGCAAGAATTATAAAGTACAGAGTGTGTATCACTGCTTTAACAGTTTGTGTAAAGTAACACAAATGTATTATTTGTGGATTGTCAGACCCTTGCAACAAATTTGGATGGAAAATTTCAATTATTTATTAGACTGGAGGCTGGGAGACACCATATTTGCAGGGTTTCAGTTGTACTTGTTTCATGGTACTTGTAGTTCTACATTGTGATCTCACAGATGGAACAATTTGTGGTTAAATGTTCCACAGCACTGAACTACCTCACTTGTCTAAGGAAATATCATAGGGCATGGGCGAGTGACAGAGTGTGAACTAAATGTTATTTGCAAATGAAAATGACATCATTCTCAGTTGTGATCTATTCTAGTCTATTACATTTTGCAAATCAGTATCTTTAGAAGGTTCAAAGAGAATAACAACACAGGTTGTGTGCACACAAGCATCAAAGGCGATGATACTGACCTGCCTTATTCTGTCCGAGGAGGGGCGATATCTGGATGGCATGGAGCTCAGATGGAGTGTCACAGCGTCTGCTGGAGACACATAACTAGCATCAGTGTATGAATACATTTATAACTGACAACTGTACTAACACAGTTTTCAGTATGCATTTAAAAATTAAGTTCAGAAAATTAAATTCTCAAATAATGGCCAGGTCTCAATTAACCTCAACTGCAAAGCCAGTTGCTCAGTTAGAAAGCACAGGCATTCAATATCATAAACTCAAGTCATTATAGCTGCAATTTAACTGACAAAACAATTCCCCATGTGGAAACACTATGAGTCAAATTTGTTCACACATCATTGGATATGGCATACAAGGGGTATTTCCCCACTGTCTGGCTAGGGTTAATATTACTGTGATGTAAATGAGAATTTCAGGTGTGACCCAGACCAGAGACAGGATGCTGATGAAGACCAAATAGGATCTCTTTCTTTTTGAATATTTTTTTAGATTGATTTATATTGATAAATACATTGAAATTGGGTTTAAATTTAATTTGCATATTTTTGCAGTACATTTATGTTTTCACTCAATTCAGTTTTTTTTATTACAGTACATTGAAGAACATATTAATAAATAAACATATTTAAAATGTATACATGTTGTGTGTTCATGTTGTGTCATCGCAATATGAAAAAAGAGGTTGTTCTGGTACCATCATTAATTGCAGTAGTAGTAAGTTTTATGGTGGTGTCCTGAATATATCTAAACACGATTTTGAGGAGAGAGTTTGATTTTGGCATGGGAGTTGTAAGTTTGTGAAGATGAATGTGCATTTTTTACAATTGTGTTCGGAGTTTTGGGAAAGAAAGAAAGAAAGAAAGAAAGAAAGAAAGAAAGAAAGAAAGAAAGTGCTGAGAATCAAGCAAATCAAATCAAGTCTACTTCTATAAACACACAAACTGAATTATAAGTCCAAATCACAGATATACTATATTGCCAAAAGTATTCGCTCACCTGCCTTGACTCACATATGAACTTAAGTGACATCCCATTCTTAATCCATAGGGTTTAATATGATGTCGGTCCACCCTTTGCAGCTATAACAGCTTCAACTCTTCTGGGAAAGATTTCCACAAGGATTAGGGGTGTGTTTATGGGAATTTTTGACCATTCTTCCAGAAGCGCATTTGTGAGGTCACACACTGATGTTGGACGGGAAGGCCTGGCTCTCAGTCTCCGCACTAATTCATCCCAAAGATGTTCTATCGGGTTAAGGTCAGGACTCTGGTGTGGATGAACCTGACTGGCCTGCACAAACTCTCTCATCCATGTCTTTATGGACCTTGCTTTGTGCACTGGTGCACAGTCATGTTGGAACAGGAAGGGGCCATCCCCAAACTGCTCCCACAAAGTTGGGAGCATGGAATTGTCCAACATGTCTTTGTATGCTGAAGCATTCAGAGTTCCTTTCACTGGAACTAAGGTGCCAAGCCCAGCTCCTGAAAAACAACCCCACACCATAATCCCCCCTCCACCAAACTTTACACTTGGCACAATGCAGTCAGACAAGAACTGTTCTCCTGGCAACCGCCAAACCCAGTCTCGTCCATCAGATTGCCAGATGGAGAACTGCGATTTGTCACTCCAGAGAACGCGTCTCCACTGCTCTGGAGTCCAGTGACAGCGTGCTTTACACCACTGCATCCAACGATTTACATTTGCTGATGTATGGCTTGGATGCAGCTGCTCGGCCATGGAAACACATTCCATGAAGCTCTCTACGCACTGTTCATGAGCTAATTTGACGGTCACATGAAGTTTGGAGGTCTGTAGCGTTTGACTCTGCAGAAAGTTGGCAACCTCTGCGCACTATGCGCCTCAGCATCCACTGACCCCGCTCCGTCATTTTACATGGCCTACCACGTCGTGGCTGAGTTGCTGTCATTCCCACTTCCACTTTGTTATAATACCACTGACAGTTGACTTTGGAATATTTAGGAGCGAGGAAATTTCACGACTGGACTTGTTGCACAGGTGGCATCCTATCACAGTACCATGCTAGAATTCACTGAGCTCCTGAGAGCTGAGAGACCCATTCTTTCACAAATGTTTGTAGAAACAGTCTGAATGCCGAGGTGCTTGCTTTTATACACCTGTGGCCATGGAAGTGATTGGAACACCTGATTTCAATTATTTGGATGGGTGAGTGAATACTTTTGGCAATATAGTGTATATACAGTAGTAACCCACACCATAGAAACTGTTGCTGCCAAACACTTTGATTTGTTCAGTGGAAAAGATTACATCACCAACTTGGAAAACTTCATCGAATACTATTACAGTGCAGCATGCTGGTCACACAATTCAAATTAATGTTTTATAAAAAGACGAGCAAGGGGTACACAGACATGTCAAGAGAAGACTAATAGGGCTGTAATCAACCAAAGAAATCCTTGGTCGATGAAGCCGTGAAATTTCGACTTAAATCGACTAATGGGGGTTTAAAAATAAACATAAAGACTAGTAGTCTATTTGCTTTAGATTGTTCTTTAAATTGTTTTTGACCCTATTATTTTGCACTGAAATTAGTTAATTAAAATTAATTAATTAATAAACACACTCGAGTCTGTCGGCTCTGACAGCGTTGTGCATCACGTGCATCTGCGCAATATCATAGTACAAGTCAGCTTACCGTTTTTAGGTGATATGCCACGTTTGTAGTCGAGCTGTGATTTGCATTTGACTTTTTTTCCATTTTCTATTTTTAAAAAATACTGCCACACTGCTGATGTCTTTGACATGGTAGAATAGGAATGACTGTAAATGAAACGCTTAAAAATAAATAAATATTTAACAAACCACCGGACCTAGGCCTTCTAGTACATTCTTCAATCTGTTTGTCTGTAGTGGGCTGGGCTAATCCAAAATAGTGAAAACAAGGGGGGTGTTCTGAAGACACACTGTTACCTGTGAAACAGGGGTGCTCCGAAAACACCCCCATTAGCACTTGGTACTTTCCTCCTGATCAAATATGCCATATGCAGGACAAACAGCATTGGATGGAGAGGACCTGGTGTGTGTTTACGCACTGCCATAGCAGCATGTAATTAACAAACCAAAAATTGACCAATCAGAATGTTGGTCGAGCCAGAACGTATTGATCAATAAATCGACCAGTCGACTAGGAGATTACAGCCCTTAAAGACTAACGGAACACCTTTAACCATTTAACCATGTTTTAGCCAATAACATGCCACATAGTTATATGACCTTAATTCAGTCCCCTTATTGTCTTTTATATTAATGATGTGTCTTCTCAAAAAGCTTAGTGAAGCTGGGGCTAATATGAGACAAAGACTCTTCTAAGACTTAGCTGATATTTGATCAGCCAAGTTAAGTTAGCATCCATGTCTGTATTTGCATATTTTAAAGTGATGGATGGAAGATGAATGTTTTTGTTGTGTCACTAACTTTTGACCATACATAATGATGTATTCTGCTGTTCTCTTTTTAATTCCGTTATAGACAACATAACCCTTGAATCCAAGTTGTATTTTTTTAGACTTCACTCCTCCATGATAGCCATGCTTGTCTGCTTTGTCCTAGTAGGTTGCCAGGTTTGTGTGCATTGCACTAGAAATCACCCAATCATGTTTCTAAAACAAAATGTAACTTGTCAATACCAAGAAAAAGCAAAAATGTAATAATGAAGTCAAGTTCTTTGCTTCTTGATTTGAATACCAAATCAAAGTCCAATTGAGTCTTTCTAGCTAGTCAAGCAAGTCTCAATAAAGTCCTCAAAATTGCTGCTTGGGTCTAACTCATGTAACTCAAGTCCCCCACCTCTGACAGACAGACAGACAGATATAGATTTTTGTAGGCATTCCCTTAAGTGTGTCATACATCTGCGTGCCTTGTAAAATGGACAATTTTGTTTTGTGTCCCTTATTTACCATGGGGATCTGTCACCTGCACTGGATAATTGGCCTCCAAGGACTGTGGGAGAGACAAGGTCAGACAAGATAATATTAAAAAGTACCTGAGAACAAAGATCAATATGCTCTGTTAACCCTCTTCATGGGAGCTTTATATCTAGTCTGCTCATAAGACTGAGTCAACATTCAAAATGTAGTCTGTAAATGGAGAACAAAATGACTGGGAAAAGCCTGCTACAGCCTGCTACAACCTGTCCTTCAATGAGCCCTTGGGCTCATTGAAGGACAGGTTCTGCACAGTGTGTTCAGTTATATAACATTCCTTAGCAGATTACTGTAAGACTCTACTTTCTAAGAAAAATAAGCGATCATCACAAACACACTGAGTAGAAGTAAAGTCAAGACAATGAGATGGATAAACAAACACACAAATGGAGGAAAGAATAATGAAAAGATGCTCACAAATTCTGCCACAAAGCTTGTGGTGTCTGTGTCCTCCACAGGTTCAGAGCAGGTTCTTTCTGTTAAAAAGGTAAAGGAAGAGACTTTAACATCGTCATTCTGTCACCTACTAACTTCATGCTTTACTACATTTCAACAGTATGAAATGTCATGCTACATACTACATGGGATGTGTTTATTCAAATGAAAAAACACATCCTGTGTATTATGTAGTATGACCTAGTTTGTTAATAAAGTTAATGTAGAGACACATCAGAATCTTTTCAATGAGGTGAACAAATATTTTGAATGGCAGGAAGAATTTTTCGTAATAATTCGGCAATATCAGTCAAAAAAAGTTTAAAGTGTGAATTTAAGTGTGCTTATTCTCCATGTCAGCTTGAAATAATGCATTAAAGCATCTCAGGAACAATGAAATTACTGTTGAGCATGCAGTAGCATATAACATATATAGTTATTTATATGCATATATACATAAACAGGTAGTACCTCTTTCAAATTTGCATCAGGTATGATCACAACCTGCTTAATCTCCTGCCTGTGTACAAACCCATGGTACTAGGGATGTCAATGCCCATATTGACCCCGATCCGAATCATGCAGATCGGCTCGGGGTCAATATGGGCATTGTTTCACTGATTGGGATTGGCAATTTTGAACGTGGACCCAAGCCCAATCTTTTTTTTACATCAGAGCACAATTTGTGGCAGAAAGCAGACAAATCTGATATGGCAAATAAAAAAACAAACACTCAAAGAATACAACAAGTTCACTCAAGCAATACAGACAAAGGCACCGAAGCAACAAACACTCGCGGATACTCTCAAAAGGAAAGAGAAATGTCCTGGACATAGCGCCATGGCCAAAAATATTACAGAGAAGGTGATTAAATGGGGCGGCTGTAGCTCAGTGGGTAGAGCCGTTCGATCAGTGACTGTCACTGGTCACTGGTTCGATTCCAGGCTCCCCTGGGCGGGACTACATGCCGAAGTATCCTTGAGCAAGATACTGAACCCCAAAACTGCTCCTGATGTGCAGTTGGCACTAGCCTCTGCCATCAGTAAGGGTCCTGCAATGAACTGGTACCCTGGCCTTCGCCCAACGAGTCAACAAGGATAGGCTCCGCGAGGCTCCGCGAGGGAAAAGCGGGCTAGAAAACGAAACGAAGGTAATTAAATGCATCGCTCTGCATAAGCAGCTCATCTCCGTGGTAGAGGATCAGGGTTTTTTTCATCATCTGGAGTTTGCCGTACCATCCCGGCATTAAATTACATTGATTCCACTTTCGAGTTACAACGTGCCGGTATGCGCACTAGTTTCATGGGTCATGGGTCATGGGTTTCATACAGCAGAGCATGTAAAACAGGCAATCGAGGAGATGCTGAAATAGACAAGCAATATCACAGCACATCATTTTACGTGACGTTTTACGTGGAGGTACCAAGCGTGGGCTGCGTCTCACACACACTACATACAGCTGGCAGTACACGAGTCTGCTGTCTCACCTGCTAACACGAGGAAGGTGGTAGGCCAATGTTTCAATAGCATATGCAGAATAAGAAAGAATATGAAAGTATATACTTTGTTTCAACAAAATAAAAAAACAGTGCCGGAACAAGACTGAAGAGGCTGAAACTCGCAGAAGCATAACATCTCTAATCACTCCATGAAGTGGTATGAATCCTCCATCCTTCCACTGCAAAGTAACAGCTGGGATTTGGCACCCCGCACACCACCTATCCTTTTATTTTATTTTTTTTTTTAAATATATTTATTGGGTTTTTCAAGGACAAGGAGCATGTACATTCTATAGCAAGCCTCTGTGCAAAACCGAGTCAAAGTAGATGAGGTCCAGTTTAATCAAAGCACAAATATAGAGAACTCTTTAAGGAGAAAATGGAACATGGTGTAGATACAAGAAAACATTTTTAAAAAATCATAACAATGGGTGGTCTACATAGCTTGGATAATAGAAATTATTGTGTTATGAAAGGCAAGGAAAAAAAAAGAGAAAACAATAAATAAATAAATAAGAAAATAAGTAAAAACACTGACATTGGCAACTGCATATGAGTGTAAGATACCATGAGTAGGATCTTATTGCGTACTATCAAGGACATGAAATTTACAGGTCAAACGATCGCTAATTGGGTGCAATGAGAAGGGGTTTCCAGATTTTTAAGAAAACATTTTCCTTGTTGGCAAGGCTGTAGTGAAGGCTCTCTATATGAATTACATTTCCAACCTCCCTCAGCCATTGGTGGAATGTTCAGATTTACATTGTTGTAGAATGAGGAGTTTAGCTAGTAGAGTGCAGAATGAGATGGCCTGAGCAGTGTGGTTGTCTATGGCAGGGTTCACAGATAGCCCAAATGGCAAGAAGAGGGTCTGGTACTATTGTTATATTATAGGACTTTGATATATTGTCGAATATGAGAGCCCAGAAAGAGTGTAGGCTGGGGCATAGCCACAGCTGGTGGGTAAGTGTACCTGTGTCCTGTTTGCACTTATTGCACAGGGGGGAAATGTCAGGCTATATAGCATTAAGTCTTGATTTGGTGTAGTAAAGTCTATGTACAATCTTGAATTGTATGAGCCGGTGTCTGGCATTTATTTATGTTGTGTATCTTATGTAGAATTGCCTTCCATGTATCATCCGTGATTTCGGCACCCAGCTCTTCTGCCCAAGCCTTTCTAAATTTAGCATCGGACAATACAGAGTGGGCCTGCAGGAGAGAATATAGAATTGAGATGGATCCCTTGCGGTTAAAATTGTGGCGGACAATACTGTCAAGTACAGTGTGTGTCGGCTTGGTTTCATAGTGTGGTAAGTGGGTCCTAATGTAGCTTCTTATTTGGAGATATCTAAAAAAATTTGATGATGGTATGTTATGGGACTGTTGCAGTTGTTGGAAGGATGCAAGTTGTACAGATCTCCAATTCTGACAATGTTCTTATCCTTCCAGATAGAGAAAATGGAATCATCTAAACCTGGAATGAAAGCATGATTTTTGCAAATAGGGCTATCTAGGTAGACTTTGGGGAGATTTAGGAAAGATTGAATTTGCCTCCATGTTCTCAAGGTATTTAGAATGACAGGATTTGTTATGTATGCTGGGAGTCTGGCCTTGGCGGCATTGTTCAAAAGCGTGGGAAGGGATGTCTTTCCACAGGCTGCCTGTTCAATCTGGAGCCAAGAAGGTTTTGAAATTAGAGTGGGGTCCGCTGTTAGACTTTTGCGCCACAGGGACAGAACTCTCAGGTTTGCTGCCCAGAAATAGAGTTGAAAACAAGGGAGGCCAAACTTAATTTGTCTTTGCATAAATGCTTCTTTGAAATTCTTGCTATCTTGTTGTTCCAGATAAATGAGGAGATGATGGAGTCCAGTTTCTTGAAGTGGTATGGAGGAATATAGACCGGTAGACATTGGAACATGTATAAGAATCTAGGGGGAGTAACCATTTTTAGGGCATTAATGCGACCTACCAGGGAGCGTGGTAATGTATCCCAGAATTCAATGTTATGGCATAATTGTTGGATCTTACTTTCCCAGTTAGAATTTAAGAGATCTCCATATTTTCACCTATCCTTTTATACACTGGTCACATCACATATTTTGGAATTAATATCTTCCCCGGGCTGTCAGAGTTGTTTGGTCTCAACTTAAAAACACTACTTAAAACCATAAATGACAACCCCACTCCTCCCTAAATACCCAAATCACGAGGAAGACTTGCATCGTTATTTGTTGGCAAATCAACTTAAATACAATGGGCCCATCCCCACTAATCAGATAACACTTGGTAAAATGTAGAACATACAGTTTGAAACAATATTCCAATCTCAGATTTACCATTTCTCAGCCGGTCTATTGAGCTCCATCCTTTCAAAACAATAACAATATCAGCGACTCAGACAGCCGGGTGAAGATTCACAAACTCCACTTTGGCACCATCTCAATTCACTCCCATCTGGAGCAACCCTGATCTTCTAAGCAACATGGTCAGAGAAAGAAATCACACACTGCACATCTTTCAGGATAACACGCTGGTTTGAGTATGACATCGATAGCAAACAATTTCTGGAATATCTACAACTCAGATCATCAAGTCAAACAACATAAAACATAGATACAACCTCCCTCTCTCACTCGTTCCCACAAGCTCAGAGTTAATTAACATCCATTCTGCAAAAAACTTCTCTTCAAAATATATAGAATAATAACAAAGTCAGATAAAGTGCTATCCATACTAAAGTGCTATCCCAAAAATAAGAAAGGTAAAGAAGTTTAACAATGCAATCAATGCGATGTTATCATTAGGGCCCAAGGACTATCAGTGCGAGGACCTTATTGTTTCTGTTAGTTAGATTTTTTCTTCTGCCGAAAGAAGTGCATGTTTGGTGGCCTAAACATACTCCAAAACTCACCAAACTCTGCACAAACTCTGCACACGTCACATCTGGTCAAAATGTTTATGATTTAACATGGGTCAACCTTCTTTGATCTTCATGAGATTTCCAGGACGGTGTGTGAGGTCTCATCGATATAGCCACAAATTTATTTTGAGGTACAGGAAGTCGGCCATCTCGAATGCCATGCCCCGATTTTCATTTGGCCGACACTGTTTAGAGGACTTTAGCATGTTCACAGACTCACCAAATTTGGCACGTAGGTTCAAACTCATGAGTATTTTAATTTGATACCACAACTGCCCTCAGGTGCGGCACAACAGCTCAGTAGCGCCCCCTAATGGTTTTTCCCATTTTGTACATACACACACCAAAGTTTGCACATTCATCACGAGTCACGACCATTGATATCTTCTACAGTCTGGGCCTTGTAAGTGATAAGATGGCTCCACAGCGACCACCGGAAGATTTCAAGCTTGAAGCCCCGCCTCCTACATACACATACATGCACGACATTCTATATGCATATGTATCATGACCAGACGCACAACAAACCCTGTTGGACCCATACCTTCAGTCCAACAGGAAGTCTGCCATTTTGATTCACAGTTGAGATTTTGCCACCAATTGGCGCCATTTCCCTGCCTCGTACTTGAACGAACTCCTACTACAGAACACCACAGACTTCATATTCAGTTAGTATCATCCTCAGACCTTGAAGATGAAAGGTTATCAAAATCTTTCACCTCTGTTATACCTGGTAGGTGTGGCAGTGCGGTCGATTTCGATGCTTCGCCATAAAGCAGGAAGTCCTTATAATTCCAACATACACTTTCCTATCTAAACCAAATTGTTCACACATGTAGAGGGTATCGCCCTGAATATGTCTATGCATCAGTACTGTGTCATATCCATAGCGCCACCCACTGGACACAGGAAGTGTCATGTAGCGCAATGTGCTTTACACAATAAATGCAAGCAAAACAAAGCAGAAGTAAAACCAAAAGACACACACACACACACACACACACACACTTTCTCTCACACATAACACATGCATAACTTTTTCAAAGAAGGCAGCTGAAACGCTATCTTACTCTCAGCCATTAGCAGTGCAGACAAACATCATCCAATTTACATGACATTTACAGGTTGTTTTCTCCACATGATACACTACAACATTGTTGGGGAAGAAATATGATTCTCCCAGGACATTATGTCTCCAAACAATAGGAGGTCATACGTGTCTTGTACAGAAGTTAAAGTCTGGATAAAGATAGTGATGATTGCTCTACGAGCAATCTTCTCATAGTCTCTGCAACCTAGATACTCAAAGCTACTGTAGATATGTCTACAAAAGAGATGTCTGACGAACCAAGCCGAGGCTAAGCTCACTGTTTGCATAAACCTCATAAGGAGACCTTCGATCTATCTATGTTAGCAGAAGTGTCTCTGACCTATTTTACCTCTTAGTCTTCTGGCTAAAGGAGACAGACTCTGTAATCACCCCCCTTGCTATGTTGTTAAACAGATAACCATGTATGGAAGCACTGCCTCTTGTAAGATATAATTTGGACATTGGGGAAGACTTGGGAGGATTATCATGGCAACACTCTGTGTAGACAGACGTGATGTTATTCTCTCTCCTCCAAGATCTTGTTTTCTAAACTAATCTCAATGTAAGCCATCGGTGTCTCTGAGTCTTTTTCATCTCTCTCATCTTCTCTGAACTGAACATAGTGGAAACAGGCACTGTTATGTCACCAATTCAGACAATGTCCAGTAAATGCTAGACATGTAGACATCTATGTGCACGAGTGAATGTCAAACTGCACTTATTGAACCGAAGGTGAATTGAGCCTTGACCGACGCACAATAACTATCCTTCCTGTTACACTAGGGCAGCAGCAGCGATGCCTTGTGACAGACAGCCAATATTACAAAGGGACACTCACACTCAGAATGCTGGAACTTATGTGCATTCAGTGGCAGCCCACAACACCTAACCACTCTGTGACCCTCCTCAGTTTTGTCTTTGGTCATCATTCCCTTTCAATGCTAATGTGAACGGTGTGTCGCGGCTTGCTGTCCCCTGCACTACTGCAGGTGCTTGCGATGTGCCGGTGCTGGCTGAGGCTTACGCAATCGGCTTGGAGACCGCAAGACATCAAATGTGATACAGTTGTTCACTTTGATGCCAAGCTGCCTTCAATGTTTCGTCAGATTTGACATACAACCTGACTTGTCGTGTTTTTCTTTTACAAAGTGAAGCAACACTTTTAACCGTTTTCCACGATCCTCTTCCGCAGTGTGACTGCTGCTGTGACACGCTAGTTCTCTAGCTCACTGTTGTGTTAATGAGTGTTGTAACAGATCCTGGATGGCAGCCAGAGGAGCCACGGCCTTGCAGATATATATAGCCTTTGTTTGCACTAATCAATTTTTATGTCACATTTAGGAACAGATAAGCAGAACCAAATTTTTTTTTTTTTCATGGGTACCCAGTACTACGCATTAAGTACTCTGTTCTAGCTTGGATCCGAGTTTTGGTTCCCAACCCAAATTAAGACTGTAGAAAAATGCTGGTATGATGTCAACATGAATGTCTACAGGTTGTTTTCAGGTCTAATTTCACGTGCGTGTCACGGGAAAATTTGTTTTGCGAGACTCATCCTCTCTCACATCAAATCAGCCATCCCTGCTGACCTGGACCAACACCAGTTTGCTTACCAAGCGAACAGGTCGACAGAGGAGGCTGTCAACACAACACTCCACACAGCCCTTACACACCATCATCCCTCACAAACTAATCCACAAATTGAGCAACCTGGGCATCGGCAGTTCACTGTGCACATGGACACTGGACTTTCTCAGCAACAGACCACAAAACATCAAGGATGGGAGGCCGCACATCATCCACTCTCATCCTGAACACTGGCACACCACAGGGGTGTGTCCTCAGCCCCCTCTTCTACTCCCTCTTCACCTATGACTGCTTCCCCATCCATCCCACCAACACCATCATCAAATTTGCTGATGACACAACCATAGTAGGACTGAATAGAATCAGCATTCCTTTATTGTCCCACAAATAGGGATGTAACGGTTACCGGTGTCACGGTAAACCATGGTAAAATTCCAGACAGTGAAGTTTACCTTTTAAGTTTTAATTACCATGGTAAGCACCGCGGTCGATAACCACGGTGTGGAAAAGTTGCGGCACATGCGTAGCATGCAACGTGTGCTTGTTACGTAGTAAAGAAGACATGGCGGAGGGAGGACGTGATAGTAGAAGCCCTCAAGGCATTTTTCCGCCTTCAAACAGAACCAAATCTGAAGTCTGGGCGTATTGTGGTTATTATAAGTTTGCTCAGGAACAGCAGGTCGAGGATGGCAGCCCTGTCTGCAGGAACTGCAAGAAGAAAGTTGTTGCGAGGGGCGGCAACACATCCAATTTACTTACTTTCACTTTACGACCATCACCCTCAACTGTTCAGCGAATGCAAGGTAAATTAACCTTAAGCTCGGGTCATGATGTATGATGCATGTCTAATTTGCTGGTGTCACTAATGTAAACTGACCAGATAGTGGTATAACTGAACGAAGTTGATTGCCACGTTATCTGAACCGCTTGTTAATTGCAGATTTCACTTTTTAAAGTCGACCTAATAATTCCCCAAATATTGATGCAGAGCTGCATTGAGGAGGATTTGAGACAAACGCGTACTGGGTGGACTGAGTTAGTGAATGCAAACTGACTGAGAT